>JAMBLF010001023.1:0-152971 GCA_030578115.1 Leucoptera coffeella
TGCGAATCTTTCCTAATTCTGATTTGATTAGTTGCTACTTTTTCTTTCGGGCTGTCTAACTGTAGTTAGGAAACGAATTCCTTATTTGAAATTCATTTATAATACTTTTAAATATTTGTTGTCCGATGAAAAATAAATTATAAAATACATACAGAAGTTTACTAAAACAAAAGCTTATAACCAACAAAACGTATTATTATTTATATTGAGCCACTAGTGTGTCGTGCTCGATCTAAAATAAGAGTGTATGTGGCTACTTTGAAGTGAAAAAAATTAAGGCGTCTCTTGGAATACTTAGTACTAATATAAATTATAAGAAATAACTTTTAAAACTCTGACTTAGTCTTTACTATAATGAAATTATTTTTGTATGTTTATTTGTTTACTAGTTCCACTTTTGCTCCGTACCCCTATTGTTCCAACAATTAATTAAAGAGCTGAAATAAAAGTATAAAGTTCACTAAACAAAGATTCTTCATCAGTTGGCTTTAGAATTGAAAAGAGAAATGGGTCAGCAACGATGTGCAGACTTTTGATTAGGCGGCACCGGCTTATTTCAATTAATACGATCTTTTGTTTTCCTTCAGTAACGAAGTTGCTTGCCGAGTATCTTATCGCTCAGAACACTCTCGGGCCCTGACTAACAGGGATAATATAGATAAGAGAGCGATCGATGACGCATTAAGGATCGCTCGATTGTGCTTATGATTCCATGTTATCTAAAGTACCTAATACATATGTACACATATGAACGGTCGTTTAGCTTCAGAAAGGTACATGTTCATCATTCCTGTGGATTCTGGAAA
This sequence comes from Leucoptera coffeella, assembly GCA_030578115.1. Taxonomy (NCBI): domain Eukaryota; kingdom Metazoa; phylum Arthropoda; class Insecta; order Lepidoptera; family Lyonetiidae; genus Leucoptera; species Leucoptera coffeella. The sequence goes on from JAMBLF010001023.1 coordinate 807, forward strand.
ACCAATTGTACCCCATCGATGTGCATATATCTTAGAAATAATTGCAGCCATAGGTCCTTCTAAAATCATGCTTCAAACTGCCTTTGTCTATTTTCTTCATCGATATTCATGTTAATGTGTCCTTATATGTTGGATATAAGTAGCCCGTCTATGTCAGATTAATAATAGAATAAATAAATCAATGTAATATACTAAATACCTACTACTACTTTTGAGCGTATATGCATAGCTCAATAAATGTTGTGGAGAGGATTTTACAAATATTCCTAACAGGCGTGACGATGTTTTAATATAATATGTTACAAATTATAATTATCATGAAACACATATCCCGTATGAAATTACATCACATAAGAGATCAAGTAATAATCCCTTTTATGAAATGAAAGCGCATCTGCTCAAGTGTGATTAATTTACCAAGAATCGTATTCAAAAGTGAGCCAAAGTTTGGCATGAAAATTCCCTTCAAGGAAATGAAAATGATCGTTATGTGTTCTCATGCATGATCGGATTCTGCTATCAAAAGTGACGTCGCTAACAAGTTACGTTATAATCAAGTGAGCGTCGTTGTCGCTAAATCCAAGTTATTGAATTAGTTCTGAGCGCTTAGCTCTCTCCAACGAGAGATGAGTTCTTCACGAAAATCTGAATAGTAATTCGAATCCTTACAGATGAATTATGAAAATGGTTTCGAAAGTCCCAGCTTTATTCATTGAAACGAATTAAGAAACTTTGATTGTTACTTAGCGTAAATAAGCTCTACTTATAAATTTGTTATGGGATTACTTACATTAGTTAACGAAAATATTTACGATTATGCTGTTTAGAGATTAGAAAAGGATGTGAGGAAAGCTGACAACCATTCACCATCTTTAAATATATTTTCTTAGCCCAAAAACATAACTCACAGATTTTATGGTTGATGTTAAGCAAGCCAAATGTATATACGTTATGAACTTACAAAGTAATGTGCTTTATTAAGGCCAACACGGCCTACTGAGATTCGCCATTTTGTGTATAAACACCGAGCAGAGGCAAAGGGGTTAAAAGCTTTTTAAAAGAAAATGAGTCTCTTATCTTTTCATGCGCAGACAATAAATGTTTTGTAGGTACATCTTTTTATTATGAGGCCCAGCGATGTATTACTCTCGAATGCTTGTAATAAGAATAGCTTGTGTGCGAGAATACCCTCCTTTACAATTTTATCGAAGGATTATTGAAGAAAGGCACAATATGGGGGTTATTTTGGAGGCAACCAGTGTGTTTATTTTCTTTGTGAGTAGAGCAAAAGGCTATTCTCACTTATCGCCTTCGGCCGTAACCACGTCCGCCTCCGCATACACGTCTTGAGAGCCCTTCCATTTGAGTTGTAAATCATCCGAAGCACACAAGGTATTCTTTGGAGAACATTTTCAGGGTAAAATGGCTTATAGATCGGCAAAGAACATCTCATACGGAAACGACAGTGACCTTAATCTACCCTTCAAAGGATATGAAAGGGAGAGATAAATTCGATTCATTATTTACTCCACTTGATTATAAATATAACCTTTGTATAATATACGTAAAATTAAAATTACTTAAGCATAATTCAAGCAAACGGGGACATGTTTATGATTTAAAAATAGTGGAAATATTTGTGAAAAGAAATATTTACTTGATTTGAAATTAAGGTACGCAACTACGTGACAGACGTGTTCTACACTATAATAGATTTTTGTTTCTCAAACTTCAACAAAATGTTTTTTAAATGCAAAGAATTGTTGGTAGACTATCATCTGTTGTATACCAAGGTAGGTATTTTTACTTTCTATATCTTTTATTGCATCATCTTAGACACTCTTACTAACAGGAAAATTAAAGAATTATTATACCCTTTAGTACGTAAATAATAAAGTGCTATGGATTGCCTTTAATGGGCAATTTTCATGCATTAACGCCAATGCAAAGTGAGGTTTGAATGTTCACCGAGGGAGTCCCTTTTACTTGGGGTGTTAATGGCAAGCACTCAGCAGTAAACGACTTCACCCTAGGAAATGCATCACAACAATAAACAAAGATAATTTATGTAAAAATACTTCAACTCGGTAAATGCAAGGTAGCAAGATACAAGCAAAAAATACTGTCATTGAGTAAAAAATATACTTGTGCAAACGTGTCACGTCTATTTTATGGTTTTTATATAGTTAGACAAAGTAATAATGTCAACGTTAAAACTATTTCAATTTTACATATCCCTTTGTGATATATTATGACAAATAAATAGTCTAAATATAACATAATTATAACGCCCGAAGCTAACTTGTCATAAAATGAACCTTGCATCAATTCATCAAATTTGGTTTGAAAAGAGTCACCAAAATACATAAAGTTCCTTTATTACGTCTCCTCGTTTTTTATGTTTACGATACGGGGAGAAAGTTTCGTGCCAAAAGAAGTAAAAATTACAAGTACGTCTTAATTTTTATCGGCACCATATTTGAAAATATGGCAAGATGCCAGTTTTCAGCATATTAAAGTGTTATACGAGTAACTGTACTTTTTTCAACTGGCAATTGTCAACGAGAATGTCTGATTTCAATAACTATCTGATTTTAATGACCTCTTGAGGGCAAATTATAAAATTATACGATCATATTAATTGATATAGAGAGTCGCAAAAAAAAATTTAAAGAAAAAAAGTTATAAATAGACGTAATAAAATCAAAGATAATGGACTCAAATTCCAGCAGGCACGGAAAAGAACTATATTATAATGATTCGTAAATTACTTCACTGATAAAAATATTATTGTGGTGATACAGAATTGTGACAACCAACTAATGAATTTTCTTGTATACTTCATATTATTAAATCAAGTAAATGAGAAACCTTCTAAAAAAAAGGTTTTAATTATTGTAAATTACAAACTTCAACATTAACTACTTTAATATACATTTCCAAAAAACATCACGAACACAATTTTCATCTAACTACATAAAATTTAATACATTATTACAAAACTAATTTCACAATACAAAGTAAACGGGTAATAATTAAAAGTATATTATGATTTCCGACAATTTTAAATATTAAATTAAAGAGTTTATTTCCTGACAGAAAATAAAAAAACTTACGAGAGGAAGAAGTGCGACAAAAGACCAAGTATACCAACCATTATAATTAATCTTCCAAATAAAAATACTTAACCCTTTTGTTGCAAGGATCGAAATATTCGTTATGGGGCAAATCTAGAGACGTTAAAATGGATGCGAAGTAGTGTTGGGTGAAATGAACGGCGTCCTCAGGTTTTAATTGCAACAACATTTGCAAATAGTCGTGTATAATCTGAGATATTTCTCCATTTTCTGCCGTGTACAAGCCGCCATCTTCTGTCCTTGTAGTCTGGAAATAAAATCTAAATTACTATTTAAATTTTCACATGCTTATGCATAGCTTCAGAAGTAATTTGTATAGTCCTTCGCCGATTCTTTTATTTAGTACGTACTGTGGGAACATAATGTGTAAGAAAAATAATAACGAATGAAATTGAAACACATGTTATCGAACTACACTTCTCAAGACTATTTCATTTAATAAAATATGATTCCATGAACTTTTCACCACCCTATCGTACTTTTTACGTACTGAATCTAAATACTTTGATATATGTATAGAGAAAGTTATATTTTCTGTTAGATGTTTTCTGTTGTTTGATACGCGCAGACACGAACCTAAATGATGCAAATGTTTCATCAACAGATTTCATAGATGGAGCCTAGAGTAAAATGCATCGCCGAAACACATAGTTAATTTCTCAATATCTATAGTCTTATACCTTCATATCCAAAAAGTCTGAGAACAGCTGGAGATCTTCACGCCAGCGTTCTCGCAATGGTGCATGGCTTTCAATGAGATCCGTAACACCGTCTACTTCAAGAAGTGGATTTATGTGGATGATGTAAGAGTTGTCAGCATATTCGTGATTAATCATGTAACCTATAACCAAAGGAATAATAAAACGTTTCGATTATGGTTGGTGGTAGAAAAATAAAAATGGATGAGATTTCTGATTCGGTCAATCAATAGGCTGTCTTTTATCTTGAAATATAGCTACCTACATATTTATGAAATGTTGACTGAAGCAAGGTAAATCTATAGGCTTTGATTTTCTATCCATCCCTTATGTACGAGTAGCTCACAATCGTAAAAATAATTATATTAAGTAAAAGTTTGTAACCTTTGGATAAAAGTTATCTTTTTATATGCATAAACATTACACCTTATGTGATAGATTTCCGTAACCTCTGCTAATTCGAACTTATTAATGTATGACGTCTTTAAAATAAATAAATAAAATCGGTGTAGCTCAGTTGTTGGGGACTTGACTCTGTATCAGTGAGTTCAGGCTCAGATATAAAAAAATATATGGTGCAATGTTCGCACCTCGTAGTATGCATCAATGAAAATTCTGTTTTCTGAATTTCTATCTACATTTTTGGAATAAAAATGCACTGACTTCTACGGTAAGGCTAAACATCGAAGGAAACCTATCTCTTCCTAGAAAAAGTAAATAATCAGTGCTTGTTAATAACTACACGGCTTACCACCTGTCATATTGAGGACTGTCCATCTGGTGAAAATATGTTTTAAAGGTTGGCGATTTCATCACTACCTATGCAATGGCGGTGATGATCACGTGAACATCTAACTACCTCGTAAGAGTTGATCGTCGCGAAAGTGTTTATTCTATATATGAATATGTCTCTTTATACAAATATATTCTCACTAAATATTTATATAAAGAGATATATTTATATATAGAATAAACATATATAGAAATAATAACTAAAATAAACAATATATATAGAATATGCATCTAACGTATTTTAATAAGTAGGTGCTGTCGTGACACGTTCCCGCGAAATATTTGGTATATCTTACAACATTACAACATTTTCTATGAGTATGGAATTGAAGTATCGTTCAAAGTAGAAATAATGTTTTAAATAAATTATGTAAGTTAAGATTCATTAAATTTTATTTTAGATAAATAAAGTATTATACGTAAAATGTTATTTATCTGCAGCATAAATAATATATTCATAAATACACTGGTAAATACAAGACTTACAATACAGAAATATAAACAGTATATAATACAAATCAGTGACAAAAAACCGAACACAAAATAGGATCTTGTTTAGCGAATTTATGTTAATATGTTCCTTTGTAATTTCCTGAAGACAACAACGGGCTTTGAAAGCAAAAGGTTCCCTTTGTCTCCAAAATTACATTAGCTCCTTTTTACATTAGCTAAAGAGGTGAAACGTGGGAAGTCTGGTAAATTCCCATTCAAAAATAAAAAATCGAAATAACACAATCCTATATAACATATAAGTTTATATAACATGAATGTGCTGTTTGAAAAATATACTGGGTATTTTCTTCATATTGATGGTATATCGGCATGTCTTAGGAGGCGACTAAGGGAATACGGGTCAATTGAATGTATTGAGTATAAGAACCTTTCACGGATGTTCCGTTTTAATGCCAACCGGAAACTAATGCAAAAACTGACCAAGAAAAAATGACTCACCACTGCAAAAGGTAAAAGTTTAGTAAAACATACATACACATCACGTCCGATTTCTTGCAGAGATCTAGGATCCCCATTTGTCCCTAACAAACCACTCATACTTAAATACACACTCGTAAAATTTATTATTTGTTTTTAAAATATAAGTCTAGCACGTCATATGGTGTGCTATAGAAAACAAGTTAACTACTCGTATGTCTAAAAAAGGATTACCTCGAAGAGACATGACAGTCAGAGTCTGATGCACGGTCCCGTTCGGTTCTATGATATGCCTCTCTATACGCATAACGTTAAAAGGTTTTCCGTTCACAATAGCATTGCACACCCCATGGCTTACCTGGGCGAAATCATGAAACAAATATACAGTCATGTCCCTAAAATCCCTTCGATGACACGATGATATCTCTTTGGTCACTGATGAGCATGAATGTTGGGATTGTGATGTTATATAAAATAATTACGATAGATTGTCAGCCCATCGTCTTCGACGAATAGTTCCTTGGTCGTCTACTTTTTCATGCCGGGAAGAACGGCAGCATGTTAGCAATCTTTTAAAAACTATCAATTAACAAACATGCCTTTATCTTATGCCATGCAAGTTTTGTACTATCTTAATTAAGCAATGACGAAGTAGGTAAAAAATAAAATAATTGGTGACCACATGCTACATAACACCTATCTGAATTGTAATAATATTTTATAACGATTGGAATACAGGGTAAACCATTCTTGTTTTAAGAAGCGTCTAAAAGAGTTCTTGTATATTTATATCATTGGGGACAATTATAATAGGCATATGAGCGTTATTAAATATTATCTCAAACAAGAGTCATATGTGACGAAATGGTTTTTGTACCGTTCGTGGTTATTGACGTGAGTATATATGACTACTATACTACTATACCATATACTTACATAGAAATTCTCGCAAACTTGTCCTTTCATCAGCGTCGTATCAGTTTTTATAATACCTTTATAAGTACGCAAGCACATGTAACGCATTAACACGATATTCGCTCCCTCCAAAATAAAATCATGAGCGTCGTCGAAGCTGTGATATAGACGCTTGATAATTTGTTTCTGTCCATAAATACGCGTTATTTTATTATAATAACCATTTTGAGTAACACAAATGTAGTTGCGACGTACTTTTTGTGTACCAAGTTTTATCATAGTTCTGGAATTTAAAAATTATATAACTAAGACTATCAAATACGACTCAAAATACGATATGTGGAACATTGTCCCATTATTTTCCTATTTAGTAAAATTTCTAACTCGCCTTTATGACGAGCCCTTTGTGGTTCAACGAAAATCAAGTTTCCTTTTTATATTTTATAAAAACAAATATGTTGCAAAATGTCCCGCGCTAGCAGAGACGTAACAAACTAGTTCGGTCTCCTTAGCTAACTATGCCGTAGTCGTGTCGTAGGAGGCCATCACCAATAACTCATAATATTATGACATCACAACCATAATATTTATGTTTAAAATTGACTCTAGGAGATATTCGTCTCCAAGGTCTGTGCACCCCGCAAAAGGATTAAAAGCCGTGATGTAATAATAAGTGGAAATAAGATATGGACTTATAAAAAATCTTTCCAACTTTTAAGTATCCTGTTCAGATTCCCAAACATGTCAGTGTAAATTGGGTCCCATAAAATCAAAACAACTTACTCTAGTCTGTTTTCTTCCATAGTGTGGAGTCTCATATCCACAATACTCACTATCTTGGTGGAAGCTTTAGCACCCTCGATACAAGAATGAGAAACTAATTGAACCAAGAATCTGTTCTTGTCTTCAGCTACTCCTTCTACACTGATTGTTAATCCTGTATCGAAATAAATCAATTATTTAACGTAACATGCAGTAAGTTTACGACATAGACAGACTAGGTTAAAGGTGGGTACTGACCAACGTTACGAGGTGTAATGTAACATGTTACACAGCGAGCATTCGTGCAGTCAGTACGTCGTGTTACGGGGAAACCATCACGATGCTCATCATCATCGATGCGTAACACGCTCGATGCGAATGTTACATAACACCTCGTAACGTTGGTCAGTACCCACCTTTATACGTTGACTGAATGAGCTTCCGCTCGATAAATTGTAAGAAAGGCTAAGAGTCGAATTCGAATTCAAAAACTATTTTAGTATCAAGAAGCATACTTGCCGCCCAGATACATATACTCACGCCTCTACGTCCCCAACGGGATAGGCAGAAACTACCGATCGCTACCTGGAACGATCCTCTCTTGCCTCAATCACACATTAACCTTCATATGCTCTTCGGTTCTTCACACTACGTACACCCTTAAGCCTTAAGAAGAATACTTCTAATTTGAACTGTGCAAGTTCTACGCCACCTACCGCGTCCAACTCTACCTTCCACTTTGGCTTTATATATTCCTTGTATAGAGCTACTCATATGCCCAAACCAAATTAACATACCATTATCTAACATCTTCTTTCATACCATAACGTTCACGAATCACTATTCGGTACCCTATCACACAATTTTATATTACACATAAGGGCTACTACTTACAAACTCGCTGATATGCAATTGTATGTTTTTTACTTTAATCTGTTATGCTATAACTAAAAACAAGAACCTGATTAAAACTACTCACCACCAACTGTGCTACAACAATCGAATGAAGGCTTGGGAGCTTTCTTCTGAAACTTAGGAATACGGTCGATATCGATGTCGTTCGGGCCTTGTGGTTTGTCATGAAGTCCTTGTATATAAACCTTTTTTGGTCCTTCTTCACCGCTTTGGATTTTATCGTGTAATCCATAAGCATAATCAAAGTATGTGTGCCGAGGGTCCACTTCGTAGCACCAGCGGTATCCGTGTTTTCCCTGGCGAAACCTTTTCAACGTTCTACTTTTCGGACATGTGCAAATTGGAATTGGATCTTCTTCTATTGGTTTAGAACAAGTGCATTCCATATACCGTGCGGGCTCTGTGCGACAAACACAATCTGTGTCCGATACAATGTCTATGCTAGAGCAAACATGTGAACAAATATCATCACTTGGAGCCTTGCCTTCTTGACAAACACATGCATCAGGTCCACCGTCACAAACGCAAAGCTCAGAATGCACATAATCTATTCGGCATATTCCTCCAGGGCATTTGCACTCCTCTTCACTGACTTCCTCTGTGACTTTTGGTTCTTCCTGGCAATCACAAGGAACTAATTCCTCTGGAGTTGTGTAGCCTAATGTTTTTCCAATATAGTCCTCTAAGTGTTCCCCTTCACCTTCACCGATACCACTCAAGTCTTTTTTCTCATATTTACGTAAAGTTTCCCCTGATTCTTTCGGAGTTACGGTATTTCTTCTTTCATTTTCGTACATTTCTTCAGGATTTTCACCTTCCCCTAATTCACTCATAGAAAATCTGTGCTTTTGCATTGCATAAACTTGTGAATCTGTATCATATTTATCGGTTTCATCTAATTTTGTGCTTTGGTTATTCCCTGATTGCATACTCACAGCTGGCTTAGTTATTTTTTTGATCATTTTGTGGGGACACTTACAAATTGGTTGAGGGTATATATTCGGTGGACATATGCAAGGTTTCGGCAAGTCGTGGCATTTGCATTTAATATCAGGTAACATATCTGATTTGCATACACATATTTGACTACCAGTGCAAACACATTCAGGGGCGGGATTTTTCTCATCACAAATACAAATTTCCTTAAGTGTTTGACACGTACATTTTAACTGAGGCTCGGGTCTACAATAGCAAGGTTGTATGTCGGCACAAACGCATTTTCCAGGATCATCTTCTTTAGGTTCACAAGTACAAATTTTCAAATTATATTTAGGTTTTAATCGCGGTATACCATTTTCGACTATTATACTGTCGTCACTTTTGCGTTCTAAATTGTCACAATCAGGAAAAAAATATATTTTAAAATTATCTTCTTCAACGTAATCGTCTGATGATGGACCATCATCTTTCACGATGAACTTAGTATAGTCTTGCCTAAAAGGGCATTCCTCTTCTTCCACTTGTTCATTGCCTTCTTCATCGGATGACCAATCAGAGTGTACAGAATGTAGTTTTTCTGGTAATCCACAATGTCCGCAGCTGATAATTAAGGTTTCTGAAAAACAGATTGCTTCTTTTGTTTTTTCATCTGTAAATAAAAATGAGATCTAAATTTCCTATCTCTTCTCAAGTTAGTTAGTTAGGTGTTCTAGCACTACTAACATTTTATGTTAATTTTCCTTATCGGGGTGGTCTGAGACTTAATCGTTCACCGTGGTACCTGCAGCTCTGTCTTCTGCGATTTAAAGCTCACGTTTCACCGAATGGCCAGTACCTAACATTTCGTCGCGATATTTTCCCAGACCCAGAATTAATAAATTTTAAATACACTTAATATTTATTGTAACGTGCTATTATGAGAGATAAAAGGAATATTAATTAACTGCCGATCTTCTCGGCATGTCGTAGAAACTAAGTAACGGTAGATGGAATCTATTGGGCGATAGGCTCTTAACCTAACCCTAAAGTTTTATATGACATCACAATCCGCATATTCATATACATAAATTACCAAGGAGATGTTTTCATGATATTCAAACCACCCCAAAAAAATAAAAGGTCGTGAATGTATATTTATATAATATTCATTCAGTAGGTATGTGCTAATTATACTCGGACTATTAGTTTGTGAAATACATATATATTAAAATGATATATAATAGTAAATCATTACAGTTATGATGACCAATGCGTAATAATACTTACCTATCCAAAAAGGTATCTGTTTATTTAAATCAATCAATGATATTTTACTGGATACAGACGTCATATTAGGTATATGTAATACTATAATATTATTATAGGAATATTTTAAATATTTAGAGGATTGTTTGGGTTATCATTAGGAAAGTTATGACACTACAACACATTATTATTTATTTACTACAAAGAGAATACAATGCTATACGATTTGCTTAATAAATACTACATTCGAAGCAAGCAAGACAATCTAGGAGTTGACGATAATAACAAATAACACTTCAATTTCATAAAAAATTTATGACTTTAAACTTCAACACATTTTTGCTATTCAAAAATTAATATTGATTTTAAATAAATATTATTTTATCTTGATAATTTATTATTCTATCTATAATTATTCTATCTACAACGTTAAACTATTTTTTTTAAACCAAAAATTAATAAAAATCCTATATTAGAGATCCCGCCACATAAGGTGGCAGTAGCCAAACTTGGAACTAAATTTGACGTTACCGCCATTGCGTGTTATTTTGTATGAAAGGTAAATTTAGTATTACCAGCGTTGTGTTTTTTGCCCACTCTTTGTAATTTTTATGTTTGTTAAGGGTGATTATAATAAATTGATTTCCGGAGTTTCTTGTTAGTTCTTCTCCAAGCTAGGGTCTCCGCTGATCTAACCTCGGTAAAAAATATGTAAAGACAATGCTCAGTGCCATGTTTGAAATAATAGTTTTAAGAGATTCGCGATTTATACTCATGATATAAGATATAAGGGTGTGTATAAGATTGATTGCAGCTGTGGGAAATCCTACGTCGAACACACTAAACGGTCTATTGCGGACAGAGTGAAGGAACACATAATATATGTAATATATAATAAGAAGGATAAGTCCCGTTAATTATTAATCATGTTTGAAATAGTTTAATAAACATATTTTGACTTTGATATATTAATTTGTTTTATTTGAGTTTATAGCTCTGCAACCAAAGACCGTTACAAATGAAACCTATAATGTATCGAGCCATATGGCACAGTGAGTGCTAGTTTTGGCGTGTTTACTGGTAACACTGAATTACGCGACTGTGGCGACGCCTCCAACTGCCACCTGATGTGGCGGGATCTCTACATTGAATTTACTACTTAGAATTTTGTGATAATGAAAGTATAACCTAATAATGACAGATGATGTGGCGCAGCGCAGCTGTCAAAATTGAATAAATAAAATGAACGAACGAGTGATCGAGCGCCAGGCAGGCATAATAATAATATGTTAGAATTTCAATAATTATTTGTAACTTTGTATAGAAAATGCCAAAATGATTTTAATGAAATGTGTATTATTTTTACTTTTAATATCATCATGTTATTGCATACAATTGCCCGACAAGGTCTGGTGTGTAGATGATATTTGTTCTAGTAAGTACAGCAAGTCATTGGTCACTTTTTGTAACACATAATTTCGTGTATTTACGTTTAATATAAAACTATTTACGTTTCAGGGCCAATTTCAAAGGCAAAGACTGTCATGAAAATGACTGTTGAGGAGCCCTTGCTATCCTTTGGTGCTAATGCGGATGCCTTTATTTATATGAAGTCTGCCGAATATCAACCCGATATGTGGTACGCTGAAATAAATGGCAAAAGAGGTTTCGTTAGGAAGGAATTCCTCAAAGAAACCAGAATGTTAGAGACACCAACTAAGATAAATCAACTGGAATCCGTTTTAGCAAAATCAGAAAAGAAAGATGGTATTCAACTTCAACCAGACAAGGTTCAACCATCTTCTATTGTGATTGACGGCACTACTATTGATGCCAACGAAGGTATGACAACTACAGAATCTCATAATTCATCTGATGCAACTGCCAGTACACAAGCAACACCCACTCTTGATAGTAAATTATCTGAACCAATTGTTGAACCAGATAAAACACTTGATCCAACTTTAATCAAAAAGGACGAGGAGGCTTCTAGTGTAACTAATTCAAATGAGCAACCTGTGCATAAGCCTACTGAGGAAACAACCATACCTCCTACGCAAGGACTGACTACAGAAAGTCCTAAAGAAATGTCTCCATCACCAAGTTCACCTTCTATTGTCCAGGAAAGTAGTAATTCGCAGAAACAAAATGCACCTGAGGAATCTAATCATGAGTCTGCAATACCAACCATTGAAAATCTTTTAAAAGAGCCTAATTTAGATGTTATTAAGTCTACCGAAAAGCCCTTAGAACAGACAGAAAAGACTCCAGTAGAGCAACATAATATTGTAGATGTACAACCAACAAAACCAAGTTTGGTGCAAAATAATGAATCTGTAGATACTGCTGAGCAGATGGACAATATTTCCATTCCATTAGAAACAACATCTGAGAAGCCTGAAACACCAAAGATAGAAGCCATAGTGCCACAGTCAGAGATGAAACAAAGTACAGATAAACCAGATTTAAATAAAGGCAGCCTTGATTCAAACGCTAAGCCTATTGACCCGCCTCCCACAATAGCACCTATTATTGTGGATGCCGAGATAAAGCCAACACAGACACCTGAGATAGCTATTCCACAGACCACAACTGAATCTTCAGTAACAACAAATCAATATACAAATTCCGAAATAAAAGAGCAAGCACCAACAATAAATCATAATATGGATCAGAGAAATGGCTTCTCAAATATCCCACCAGTAACTGACACTACTTCACCAGATAATGTTAAAAATAGTGAGAATATACCAACTATTCCTTCTATTGAACCTCAACTAGAAAATATAATGGAATCTGAAGCTGATAATTCCAGTGAAGATGACAGTGACAATAATCTGATGAATAGTGCTTTCTCTACAATATCGAGTATGTGGGATAGCGAACCTTCAGCTAAAGATATATATAATACGGAAGATTCTGCGGAAACATCAACAGAAAGTGTGCAAAGTGTATTGAATGATATTACGGAACCTGAGGATGTAAATCACGTGTACTATCAAAGAGAATCACAACCTCCTGAAGTTGAAAACTCCTCTGAAACTGAAGGGTTCTCGTTTGTGAATTACTTACTATCTGTGTATCAAAATGTGTTGTTTAACAACAATGATAATGCGAGGGCTTTATTTGCTTCAACTGGTAAGTTATGATACTTTTTATTGATTTAATATTATTCATATTCAGCAATCATACTTATTTATTATGCATTAAAAAATCTCTTTAGTTTTGCATAAGTAATATTTAAATTATCACGCTTATTGCAGACGCTATAAGAATAATGATATATTAATAATGGTATATTTAGTGAAACACATGGTTGGTTATATTACAACACCGATTATATGCTATTAGAAAGTTTACAAGAGACATAAAACAAAATCATTGAATTATCTAAGTAAAACGCACTTGGCTTCAATTTATTTTCAATCTGGTCATTTTGAAATAATCAAAAATATGAAATTACAATCAGTTGTCAAGAAAATTCACGTTCACAGTGTTTCGTAGCACAGCCATACATGATCATGCTGTTTCATCATATTCTCAGTGCAATGCAATGCAGATACATATCGTCCCTTAGCTAACAACACCGTTCCAGTTGAAAATTGGCGGTTTTTACATTTTAATGACATAGGATGAAGCTGCCCATTGCGCATCGAACCGTTGGTCTCATGAAATAGATTTCAGCTAATCAGAAGTCGTAATTCAAAAAATAGTGACAGCACCCTAGTCGCTTGGCGTCGCAACACCGCAAAGTTTTTTCTTCTCCTGTAAAGTTGGTAAAAATGACTTAAATGGTGTTGTAAGCTAAGGGGCAATATTATGTATAACATTATTTTCAGGTGAAACATGCATGAAAGATGAGAACGGCAGTACTCAAAAGGACCAAATGTTCACATTCCTCCTGACCACTGCTGGTTCGGTGCTAATATTTATTCTAGGATACTATTATATAGATAATAAGAGACAAGATGGTAAATTAGTTGGCATGGTGAATTCTTTACAAAGGGACTTGCTGTGTGCTACAAAGGTAAGTTTTTCACCTATTATTATTTAAATACTACAAAGTAACTTATTAGCAACTAATTTTTAAATTAATTGTGTTTTATGCCATACATTTTGAGAAGCCTATTTCCAGGCTAATTAATTAAAATTTATTGCATACATAATTCATTTAATATTGGCAGTTTAAAGTATAAATACGAATAATCATGAACACATGTGGATTTTACTGATTACTTGTCAAGTTATCTGTATATTGTGATGAGTCAAGCATACCTTTATCAGATTAATGTAATTAGAATGTTGAATAATGATTATCTCATAATATTGCTTAACTTTTACCTCAACACCAAAACTCTTGTTATCATCTAGTTCATTGTGTAAGATTTTTTATCACTCTTCTGATATCTTTTATCTTGAACTAGTGCAAGTTATTGCATAGTTTGTGTGCTTTGTCACATAAATGTATATGATTTCATATTTCATCATAAAATCCTCTTCATACATGTTGCATGTCCCATGTTCCAGACTGGAATTTTAACTTCACAAATTGCCTTTGCTACATGTAAGAGGATACTTATGACTTTGAGTTCATTATGATGGACTGGTGAAGATTTATTTATTCTGTATTGCATACACACACTGCATAAACAGAGAACAAAGACAGCCAAATTGAACAATAGGCCTACTTTTCCCGTAATAACTATATATTTATTTAATCAAAAAACATACCATTATAAATTAATCTTATTTAATTACTAGGTTCCATTCCAAATTGATCTACCATCATATTAAACTTTTAAAATGATGTCATTATCACAAATGTATGTTTTTCAGGAATGTGAAATCCTCAAAGAGGAGCTAATGAATACCAAACAGAAGTTATCTGGCATCGAAGATAGTTCGTTTGGTATGGATGATATGGTCAGATCTTTGCGAGATGAAATTGAGGAGTGGAAGCTCCAAAACGAAAGACTGCGTAATTCTCTAGATGATAATGAAAAGTTGCTTCGAGTATCTGAAAACACAGCTGGTGAATTGCAAAACACATTGAGTGAAGTAGAAAATACTATCAAGGAATTGCTCAATGAAAGGGGTCAGTCAGAACAGTTGATTTCGGAATTGAATGGTATGTAATTTTCTTTTATTCAGTAACTATAACCTGTATCTGTAAAATCTATTTTGAGAGACCAAGAGTGTGAAATGCTGGTATCGATCACCGATTCTTCGTTTTGTTTTAATGTGAATCACGAGATATATATGTAAGACTCGTGATTTTCATTTATTTTACAAGAAAACGATAATTATCGCGTATATATAATAAACAAAATATTAACACTTAAGTTGACCCGTAAGCCGAACGTCGGGTAGCAAATAATATATGGGTAACCCCCGTTTTCTTGTATAATATATTCTTTCCTTCCCCCTGAAATATAATTCCTTGTAGTATAATACTGCCGTCGTAAGAAAAAAAGGCACAACTAGGTAGGTTTCTACACTATGAAGCAGAATATGGTAAAAACTTTAATCCCAATTGTCTCAATTTGACCAAAATTATAGATGTGCCCTTCTCACGTACGACCGCAGTATATGTGTATACAATGTTATATGGTACTACTGTTAGTTCACTACACCTATCATGTTGGGTGCTGCCTATACCATACCTAACATGCCTTCGAAATTTCGGAGATGGGCATTCAAGCCTCTGACTACCCCGCCATAATAAAAAAGGGAGTGTGTATACACAAGTCGTGAAGCGTATGTTTTTTTTATGTGAGTCCTAAGTAACTGACAAAGTAGCATACTCTCACCACTATCTATTACACTAACGAGTCAAGAGACAGAATACTATTGTATTATAATATTTGGCGTACCATTTCTTTGCAGAAAAGCTAGAAGCTTTTGAAGAAGAGCTCATAAGGACAAGTAGAGAACGGGACAGCTATCAATGTAAACTAGCCACTGCGGAAGCCAGCAATGAGGAGTTGCAGAGAAAGATCCAACATATAGCCGAACTCAACCAACTGTTGTCTGATGCTCAGAATATGGTTGAACTACAAAAACATGAAATTAAGGCTCTTAAAGTAAGTGGTTTTTAAGTTTAGGTTTTACAAAACAAACAAAAACAAACGCATTCACGACCATTAACCCTTGCGGGGTAGTCAGAGGTTCAGCAATTGCGAAGGTAGTAATTCTATGGACACCTCGAACCCACGTGTTAACCAGATAGTCAGTACTCAATGTGACAGGTGGTCAACCATGTCGCCATTTACAAGCACTAACTATTACCTGTTCGACGAACAGGTAGGTTTCCTCACGATGTTTTCCTTCACCGCATAATTCGATGCATTTCGTAAATGTGTTTTTATTACGAAAATGTACATAGAAATTAATTAACTGCATTTCCATTGGTACATGCTCAAACGGGATTTGAACCCTGTACCCACTGATACAGAGCCAAGTCCCAAACAACTGAGCTACGTTATTTATTATTTAGGTTTTATATGAAAGAATTTTGTATTACAATCTATATGTCTATAGTACACATTGTAAATTACGACTCTAGTTAAAAATAAAAATAAACACGCGACATACATATACATTCACGTCCTTCAGACCTTCGGAGATTTAGTATCTTCCCTAGCAGATACTTCACTTTTTACTTTTTAGCATAAATATATTCCACATGACATCATATGGAACATTATTGAAAGGTTGCTACCCATCGCCGAAAAGTCCCTTAGTCGTCTCCTACGACATGGCGTAGCATTGTTTTTAAGTTCCAGACTATATGAATGTATGTTAATCTTTTACAGGATGCGATAAAAGACATGAGAAGTGGCAATTCTTCCAATGTCGACGTGTCGTCTCTCATCGACCATACGGAGATTAAGGCCAAACTAACAAAAGCCCTCGAAGAACGATCTGCCTTCGAAAATAAATATAAAGTAAGTATATTTATTTACTTTATCCTTTGACTAACCTAAATAGAACTCTTAATTACTGTATTTTTAAAGGTATTTTTTTTTAATTAAGAAGAATTGTTTCAGTGAAATGTCACACATATTGTAATATTAATTTAAAAAATACCTTAATATATCCAAGTCCTATTTTCTTTCAACTAGATACATATACTTTTAAACTAAAACATACATTGTTTATAAACACTTTGAATGTTAACATTAGATAGTCAATATGAGTGAGTATTTAATATCGTTATGGTTGGAACAAAGCGGTCCTCGAATGGCGGCCACGTCTCAGTAAACATAGTGTAGGACGCCCCCCTGCTAGATGGACCGATGACCAAAAAAGGTCGCTGGTAGTGGTTGGCTGAGGGCCACGAGTGATCGTGTTGTAGCGTAACCTTGGGAAGGCCTACGTCCAGCAGTGGACTGACATAGGCTGATTTATTGAACATTCGATAGTTCATAAATATTGACATACATTCCTTCTAATTCAAGATTGAATCCAAAGAGCGCAGTAGGCTTCAAGAGGAGTTCAAAGTGACGCAACAGTCGCTTCAAGTGAGTTCCCAAGAAGCGGCCGAAGCCAAGACCAGGCTGGAGGTCCTCGAGAAGTATTTCCAAGAAAGGGAAGGGGAGCTGAGGAAGTAAATATATTCATTTATGTTTATTAACATTATAGTATATTCGCTTTAAGAAAATAGTGACGTCATCAAGGTCTCCATGATTTAACCAATGAGATTTTATAGGGGTTGTCTGTTATTGGTCAATGTGACTTCTTTTCTCATTTACTCACGTCTCATTGGTCAGTTTGATTTCTGATTATCATGACGTCACTATTTACTTAACGCGAATAGACTATAGTATTATATTTTTTGGTTCCATCTTGATATCAACATGTCCACTTGTAATACACCAAGCTGAGACAGACCCTATTTTGCATGTCAATAGCACGCACAATAACTATTTGTATGTTTGTTTTGAAATCTGTGTTAGATTTAAATGTATTATATTATTATCTACATGTGCGCTTGTAGTTTTAAATTTGTAACTTTTCATATTATTATTTTTAATATTATTATCTATAAAGTGTCAATAAGTTCTAAATTGGGTAAACCTGAAAAAAAAACATTGGTTTATCTTTTTTCTTTGTACAATACCTTTAACAGTTTAATACCAATGCGTAATAATAATGGTTTTATTGCTATTCGCAATATAAATAACATATACCTATGTATAAACATATACTCAGTTCTTTCAATACTTCTTAGTGTGCATATAAGCGCACAGGCAATTTATAAGGACGCTATTGTAAGTTAAGTAAGTTTAAGTTCGGGGTTTCTTTAACATGAATATGGAATTAAGTGGCATGTTTGGCGTTATATCGCTGTTCATAAAATGTGATTTAAGGGTATTAAATTCCTATTTCTAATAATTCAGTTAAATAATTATTTACGTTTTTACGTCCTATGTAGTAATGTATAAGTTTCCTTTTATTCTGTATGTTTATATAGTGTTTCATAAAATACTTACGTTTATGTCCTCAATAAGAGTTCTGAGTAAAAAATTCCTTTTTACTTTAACTGTTTTTATAGGCAATTTTTCTCATGTAATTTCATCTTAATTACAGAGAGCTCAATGCCAAGGAGGCGTTATGGTTGAGTAAACACAATGAGTCGACCAGCACGGTGGAAAAAATAGAACTACTGCAACAGGAAGTGCAGCGATACAAGTGAGTAAAAATCTGAAACGTTCTTTCATTCATTCGGTCATGACGTCACCATTGATGGATTGATTGTATTGATTGATTTTATTCTAATATATGATGGATATTTATTATTCAGTTTAAATTATTTTATCAGCACAAATTAAATTATTATCGTCCAGGTGCTAATCGACCGCGCTAGATAGAGGTCATCAAAATTGTGATTCAATCACAAATAACAACCGTACAACGTTGTATAATGACATCCATATTATATAGAATGCTTACAGATACATAAAATTTGTACTTATTATGTCCTTATGAAATGAAATGAAAATATTTTTATTCAATATAAGGATCATAAAATCACTTATTGACAGTCAAAAAAAACATTTTTTATAAAAAAAATATGTCATTAATAGAGTTAGAGTTTTAACATTACAAACACGACAGGAACCTGACCAATCTATACCTAAATGTATAGTATACACTTACAATATAGTACAATAACTCTAACATATAATTTTCAGAGAGAAATGCGACGCCCTAGCTCTAGAATTGGCAGAACAAGAATCTGCTAAGCGCACGGCTATATCCGAGCTAGAATCTCGGGCTCACGCCGCGTGGCTTGAAGCCAGGGCCGCGAAACGCGAGGCGGCGGCCGACAAAGAAGCTGCCGCGGCTCTTAGAAGGAAGCTAGCGTCCTTTGGAAATAGTGACGGCACTACATCGCCTCATAATCGTAAGCACCTTTTGTACTTTCTTTGTTTGACTTAAGATTGAGACTAAGTGAAAGTAACTTGAGAAAGTGAATTGTTCAGGAATTTACATCTCCGCATCAAGTCCTTGTATTCGTGTTGCCTGATGATGAATAATACTTGTATTACATTAACGATCTCGTAAAAACCTTCTATCACTTCCCATTTTGTTTTCCTTAAGGCCTTGATTACAAAAATAAAAATAAATGACGGTGTATTTAATTGTATAAAATTGATATTAATAAATCTCCACGTTTCATCATACTTACAATATTTTACAGGTCTGTCCTCACCACTGGACAAGCTCCATATGTCGCTAGATGAGAGCCTGACGGGAGTGATTCCTCCACTGCCGCTGCCGTTCCTGCCGCCGCCGCCGCTGCTGCCGCCCCTGCCGCGGCCTCCGCCTTTGGGACGGCTGCCCTCGCCTCATCCGCCGAGGTAACATGTCTTAAGTATACTTAGGTGACATTACAGAACGTGTATTATCATATAATGTGCGTACTATACCTTTATCTTTTTTTTCAAAGTGGTGTAAAGGATTAGGAAGTTATATTGTAATTTTGAATGGTTAAAATAATTTAATTATATTAACATAAGAGATAACTATTATGCATGCTTGATTCTTAGGTAAATGAGTTTGCGTCATTCAGATGTAACATCAAAATCTCCGCGACTCTAATTGCAATAATATTTTTAAGTACCTTCAAAGAAAATTGATATAAAGACCAGCTTCTGTTGCCTTAAAATTAAAATAATAGAAACTAGTACCACTATTTCTTACATCTTGCGCTTTTACTTTTTTAACAGATATAGCGATCGCCGCTATTCTCCCGATAGCAGGTATTCGCCTGAGAGTAGATACTCCCCGGAAAGTAGGTACTCCCCTGAGAGTCGATACTCCCCCGACAATGGGAGGTACTCTCCGGATAGCCGTTACTCCCCGCGGGAACGGCGTCGCTCCTATTCGCCGCGACGAAGACTTTCTCGAGATAGGTAAGTAACAATAGTTAAAATTATTGTTTAGCAAGGCTTAAAATAACATTTAAATAATTGAAATTCCACTTTCATAGTACTGTATTTTTCACCAAAATAAACAGTCCCAGCCCAAAACTTACCTTTGTTGTGCGTACGTATAATATATATATATATGGTGAACATGTCAGTATTTTTTTTTGTTTATTTAATTATTCTTCAAAGTAAGCTATAGTCACCACCCTGGGTCTGTGACATTGAACATTGCCTGTCATATCGTATGCTGACTCTCAAATGAAAAGTGGGCTAAGTCACTCAAGCCTCTTAGTACCCCGTAAGAAATATCCTGAAGTGTATATATGTAAAAGTGGTTCTTCGTTTCATAGATACAGCGGCCGTGCCTCACAGCGCAATGGCCCTCTAGAGACTGAAACTGAGTATGGATCAGACAGCCCTTCAAGATCACCGAGGCGGCAGAGAAGATATTCTGGTGACTCAGGTATGTATAATATTGCTTCAAATTATACGGGAATTGCATCGAATGGGGATGCTTGCATTTAGAAACTACATGTTTATTTTAGAAGCTTCGTATGATTTTTTTTATTCTAGAAAGTTGTTGATTTATTCGAAACTTTTTCAATAGTCTTTAAATTGGTTAATAGTATATTTTTCGTTAATAAACATTGCTAGTTAATATAAAGTATTGTTCATTATATACACGAGATTGCTCCTTATTACGGCTTCTTCATTACCAAATGAATACTGGTCAGTAAGTTTGACTTTCTGTTGATACTTCCTCAGGCACGCGTACGCAAATCGTATCCAAAACCAAGAAACACGATGACTAACGAACGTAGATGAAACTAAATAAGTAGGTATTCGGGAAAGCAGACTGATTTGGACTCTGCATAGGTTAGAAAGGATTTCTTGTTGAGCTTATCCATTCATCAATTTTCGTGTGGGTTTGTGTTTTTCGAGGTAAATTGGAGACTGTGTAATTTATTTATAAATAAATTGCAGAAATGCCCATGTTATATATATTTCACGTTTTAGCAATGACGTGACACATTCAATCATTTTAGCACGCACAAGCATGACCATAAAACATCGGAGGCACCATTTTGAATTTTTCACATATAAATCGACGGACGCTTTTTTTCATAGTGAGGCTTGTCATTGGTTTTGCTGGTAACGCGCGATAACGTGTGATTTCATTTCGTTTTAATGCTTTATATAGTTGGTTACTGTTATGCATATCATTTCCATGAGATTTGTAAGCATGATTTTGGAATATGTACCGGGATATAGTTCTAAATATATTTTAGTATTATAATACTCATAAAATAAGTTATAGGCATGAAAGGGCTTGTGTTTCCAGACAATCATCTTAAAGTATCCCCAGTTTTCACCTTTGTGTTGGTTTTTGATAACTAGATATTTAGTACATGTCTCCAGATATTTGATTAAACCCACGTGATTGACCCTATTTCCCATCCATAAGTTTACTAAAGTTATTTAGTAATGGAAGAAAATTTAATAACAATAAATATCTTACTTCATTTAGTATATTTATTTAGAGAATTTATTTGTAAATAACAAATAATTTTTGGTTTATATTCATATAACTGTCATGATTTGTTTCCCTAATCTAGAGATTATATCCCTCCAAGCTGCCGCCACATGAAAATACTTGTACATTTTTTTACTAGCAATTAATCTTTGCTATACTTCGTTTCATTCGTGGTAATTTTATTCAATAACACCAATCATATTGACGTAATGTGGCATCAGCAGCTTTTTATCTTGCCAAAATTCGTTCCTTCCTGAACCAATTTATCTATATCCAATTTGATGTATAATATATTATGACTCATTGACCCCTGTTTTGTTTGAATATGTGTATATATACCTATACTAACTCAATATTCTTATCGATCTATGAAATGTTTTGATGTTACACAAAAATTCGTTACAAAATAAATAAACAAAATATTGTAAATTAGTATCAAGGTTGTGTGTACTACAGCTATGTTTCAAAGATCGATTTTTACTATCTCTTTTGGATTTTCGACCACTTATATTCCTCTAATCATTTCAGGTCCCAGCACAGGATCCGGCTGTTCTTCAGAATCAGAGAAATGTTAATGTTTACTCATGCACCGATTGATAACATCTAATTTATGGCTTAGTGATTTTATAATTATGTATTTAAATAATGATTTTAATGTTATGTTGTTTGTAAAGATGTAGTTAGGTGTAGGACACGCGAACATCATATTTACATGTTAATTCAATTGTATACTGAGCGGCTATAAAAAAGAATTGTTCTTGCTGTTTTTATTAAGTTGGAAAAATGTTACGTGGATTGTGCCTTGTTCCATTTCCTTTTATTATCATATGAAATTGTCCGTGAAATAATGATGAATATTTTATGTCTCAGAGATTTTCAGTTCTTGTATTAAAGTTGGATACGCTCAATTTGCAACCGATATACTTACTTTGCGTTGGAAAAATTATTCAAAGCTACTTAAAAAACACCAAATTGAACAAGAGAATTTAAAATTAGGATTTTAACTCTTATTTGTATCATTAATTATTTTTGTGTTATTAACAAGATCACAATTATACATTTGAAAGGCAATCATAAAACTAAAGTGTGTAATAACATGATATGTATAAAATAAAATTAGGATATTCAATAAAAGTCATGGTTCTTTAACTGATTGTGACGTATATTTAAAACAATTTTGATTTAGTCAACATAGCTTCCTTAAATAAATATTATAAATTTTAACAGTAGTTTTAATTTTCTATAGTTCTAAACCCATCATTTTTATATAAAATTCGTATTATAGTGATTACAATCATTGAACATTAGATACTGGGTCGCTGATTAACTCCATAATAAAGCAATTTTCAAACATTTTTTTACAATAAAAAAATATCCAACGGCTTAAGGCACAATATTCCATGGCACGAAAGTTCCTGGCTCGTGTTTCGGTAGCTGCAAATTATAAAACATAATTACTAGCAGGTCACGAAGACGTTTTAAGCCTGCGATAATACAAAAGAAGAGACATTCCAATTATCTTTTAAAGGTTATATTCAGAGAGTCAATACTTATTGCTACCTGCTCCGTTTGTTACTGTCTATCTGATTAAACATGCATTTATAAAGGCCAAAATGGCCTCTAACTATACCGAAAAGGCTACCGGTTTTGTAGCGTATGTATGTAATACATACGCTAAATCTTAAAAATAAAAATTAGTTCCGCAGTCAGCTTCTACATTATTCACTCAATTACACACAAATAAACTCAAATTCGCTCACCGTCAGAATAGGTACATATCCCTGATATCTATTAGTATCTTAGTCTGCTTTTACTTAATACATATAGGTACAATGTAACCAACAATGGTAACCAATGTAACGTACCTTTTTAGTGATGTGATCTTCACACGCCATTCTTATTCGGGCCGAAGTAGCCGGCGATTGTAAGTAGAAGTCCAAGGGCACGCCAGCGTCCGCTCGAGCTGCCCTAATCGCTGCCTTGATGGCGAAGAACACTGAAGAGGCAAGGAACAGTGGGGGTTCTCCCACAGCCTGTAAGAGAATTTTTAAAATATTATATTAGTAAAAAGTAGAATATATTACGTTATGCATGCAAGCATTACAGTGCTAGGACCACAGTTTAGAATCAGTGTGTGATATGATGGTCAGGCTTACTGACTCACCGACTTTATATCACCATCGAACAATGAAACGCTAATTGCTAGATATGTCGTGAAGGGATAGATTCCTAAACAAGATTTTCCGGAAGGGATACAAAGTAGTATACATAGTCTATCGTTGTTGCCTCAAAGAGTTGTATGCTGGTAACGACTCTAGTAAAACCAACGAATACTGCACTTTGACTTTACGAATGGAGGCTGCGCCTTGGCAAACAGATATGCCTTGATCAGTATCCTTGAAAAGGCCAGTAGAAGTGGTTCAGCAGTAGACTGGTAAAGGCTAATTAATTCATGGTCCTTACCTTCGATGAATATACTGCTCGTGGATTTGGAGCGCCTTTCAAAAGGGACACGTTAAATTCCATTGGAATGTCGGCAAAACCAGGTATCTTATAGGCACCTGGACCTCTAGAATAAAGCATTCCTGTAGGTGAATATATCAACTCTTCCATTGTGAATAGGCCGTATCCTTGTACAAAGCCACCTTCTATTTGCCCGATGTCTATAGCAGGGTTTAAACTTTCTCCTAAATCCATAACTATATCCGTTCTCAAGACCTGATGGTCCCCACTTAGGCAATCTATTTCTACTTCTGAACAAGCAACGCCGTACGTGTAATAATTAAAAGGTGTCCCTATACCCGTTTCAAAATCGAATCCTACATCGGGCGTTGCGTAAAACCCAGTAGTGGACAGACTGACTCTATCCAAATACGCTGCTTTCACCCAGTCTTCCCACTTTCCCTCTGGATTCTTCTCTTTGTAAGGTGCTAAACGTGCATTCAATGTTTCACAAGCCTTCAATAAGGCCATTCCATTGAGATCTGATGAAGAACTAGCGGCAGTTGCTGATGTATTTGGTACTTTGTCTGTAGATGTTTCAGTGATATGAATTTTCGATACGTCCACCCCAAGGGCTCTGGAAACTACTTGTATCATTTTAGTATGAAGCCCTTGACCCATTTCAGTACCGCCGTGAGAAAGTAAGACTGATCCATCGGTATAAATAATAACTAGAGCACCCGATTGATTCAAAACTTTCAAACTGAACGCAATGCCGAATTTTGTTGGGGTTATAGCAATACCTCTTTTCCTCCATCTGTGTTCCCTGTGAAAAATGATACTTAGTTATATCTTTTGTGAAATATATCTTCTATGTATATACATGTACCACAAACGCGAAAAAAGGACGCTGGTCCCATGGACATGTTTACTAGATAATTATTTATATTGTTATTGTAGGTATCGCTTTACTAATATATACCAAATCGATGTATAACATAATATTCTTACCTATTGAAGATTTCGATATTTTTCATTCTTTCTAATAAATTACTTTTTTCCACGCATTCATCCCAACACCTTTGCAGTGTGCAATGTTTCAATACTTGTCCATAATGAGTGGTTAGGTTCTCTCGGTACAAATTCATTCTACTTATTTCCATCGGGCTTTTCCGTAATTTATAAGCTATATCGTGTGCCATATTTTCAGCTCCAAACATTCCTTGAGGTCCACCAAAGCCACGGAATGCCGTATTGGAATGCATATTGGTTTTGCAAACATAAGCAGTAACCTCCACATTTGGAATATAGTAAGCGTTTTCAAAATGGAACATGGCTCTCTCGATCACCTGTAAAAAAATACCAAATTCGTTACAAGGATTTTCTACTCAATGCGTGTGTACGTAGTGTCAACAACGGAAGAGCATGTATTTCAAGGCTAAGGCGTGTAAGTGAAGCCAGAGAGATTTGTCAGGATTATTCAAGGAGGCTATAAATAGTCTCTGTGTGTATGATATGCTTTTTTTCCATAGATAGTTATACTCACCGGACCAGACATATCGTAAGAATATCCACCATTGTTGTAAATGTTCACAATAGCGCCTTGCATCAAACCGTCAGGTGTGACGGCAACTTTGTATTTAATTAAAAACGGATGTCTTGTTCCCGTCATTTGCATGTCTTCATCTCTGTCTAACATACATCTTACAGGTCTATTCAATTTGTGGGCAGCGACTGCCACAGGTAATGCTACAAGGAAACTCCTGGATTCTTTTCCTCCAAAACCTCCGCCCATGCGTTTTACTCTTGTTACTACTCTGTTGATTGGTATACCTAACACATGTGCAGTAAGATTCTGAAAAACAATCAGTAAAACATAAGTAAGTAATCCTTATTAAAATTCACGCATCATTAAATAATAATTGAGAAGTATTGTCCGTAACACAATTAAAAAATTTTAATCAGAGTTATTTTCGGTATATGTATTAACATTAGGTACTTAGTTTACTTACTGCAATTTTTGTGGGGTGCTGAGTGGAACTAAATATTTCAATTTCGTCGTCTTCCTTTTTGGGTATAGCTAAAGCAGCTTGTGTTTCTAAATAAAAATGTTCCTGTCCTCCCATTCTGCATTCACCTTCAATAACTATATTATTTTTGTCTTCAAAAACCGATTTAACATCTCCTTTTGTGATCTTTTTAGGGAATTGAGGAAAAAACGATTCATGTTTAATTGCATCTTCTAATGTTACAATAACGGGTTCTAATTCCTCATATTCTATCTTCACTTTTCTAGCTGCTTCCTGAGCTATACTTTGATCTTTTGCAACAATAACACCGATCGTCTGTCCATGACTGACGACTTTTTCACTCGCAAATAGTTCTTCATCATAAAAGACAGCACCCACCATGTTACGATCCGGGCTTATGTCTTTCGCTGAAAAATAAGCTAACACATCTGGATCTTTCAAGGCTTCATCAGTGTTTACCGATATAATCTTTGCGTGAGCCTTTGTGCTTAAAACAAACGCTAAGTACACTTCACCTTCGGTTGTTGGCATATCATCGCAGTAAATGGCTTCGCCCGTTGCTTGCTTCTCTGCAGAACGATGTGGTATAGGTCTACCTACTGCATCGCTTTTAACCTGCTTGTCTCCAATTAACTCAAAATATTGTGAACTAGTGGGCATACTGCCATGAAAAACATCCGCGCCACTGACATGGTATTCATTAATAAGATCCTTATGCAAATAATCTGTACCTATTTCTTTAGATATAGCCAAATACGCTTTCAAGAACAAACTCATAGTCAAAGTTTGTCTATATAAAACGTTTCCTCCAGGCACCGATGGACTCAGAGGTAGTTCCTGTAGCAAAGATGAGTATGCTTTTTCAAGCATTTCTTCGTTCCACTTGCATCCGGCCAATAGTGTACTTGTTTTTGTCGCTATTTTAGTGCACGGCGCCATCCCTCCGAAAGCTAGGGTTATATCATTGATTATGTCGGTGTTCTCTTCGAATTCAACATTGATGGATGCTGTGACAATGGAAATATCATCCTCACGTCTCTTAGCTTGTTTATAGGATTTCAAGTATTGATATCTTTTAGAAAAAGGTATTTCTATTGATAATAAGATTTCGTTTGGCTTTACGACATTTTTTCTGTACCCAGTAAAGAAATTCTCATCCATGAGCACAAATCTGTGTCCATTTTCTTTTGAAAGAAGATTGAGCTTAACTCTCAAAGACATCAATATTGGATTAAGGTCTGATATAGGACTTCCTGTCATAATGTTCCCACCGACTGCTGCAACATTTCGTATCTGTTTTCCAGCAAAATAATTAAGCATTTCGACAATAGCCTTCAGCGTTCTTGTCTTGTATTTTGGGAGCATCCCTATGTAATTATTGAACTTTTGTTCCATGTCCATTAGTGTGACAGAAGCACCAACAGTGAGACCCGTCTCCGTTTCCTCAATGTTAGTCATTTCCGGAATTAAATTAGGCATAATAATTACAGGATATACAGAATGCTTAAATTTCATTTCTACGCCCACTTCGCTATTGCCAACTACGATTTTTGCATCGGGGAACTGTTGCTTCAACTGAAGCAGTGTCCTGAGCGATGTTGGTCTATACCATGTTATCTTTTTGCCCCGAAATATTAGATATTGTTCATCAAATACAGAAGAGAGTTTTAGCTCAGGAGGGAATATTGGTTCTTGGCTCGGATCGTACGGAAGAAACGATGACTTATCAAATATGTATTCAGTTTCACTTTCTTCTATTTTACCATTATTTTGATTTTTACAGCAATCTTTGCCCATCCCGCAAACGCCGTTAGATGATCCATTTTGAGCTCTGGACTGTTCCCAGTCCTCTATAAAGGATTTATATCCTTCTATAATAGCCCGATATCCAGTACATCGACACAGGTTCCCTTGAAATGCCACTTCCATATCTTTGTAAGTGACTTTGCTGCAACTTCTAAGCAAGCTGTACATCGACATAACGATACCAGGGGTACAAAAGCCACATTGCGATCCGTGAGCTTTAGCTATTCTTTCTTGGACGGGGTGCAATTTGGTTTTCGTGGACCCTATTCCTTCAACAGTAGTGACTGCTAGACCATGCATAGCACACACTGGAGCCAAACATGCATTAACTGCAATGTGACTGTGTATTGGAGTTAAGGTACCTAATCATCATTACTACAAGTGTTATCTAATCTATTGAAAAGTTACATTCTTGAACAACATACAGAGTCTAATCTTCACTGAATTAAAAATACGGCTGCCCCGTTGATAACACTTTGACCAATGCGTATTATTTACGCACAATGTTTTGTTAATAATAGAGAATGAGGCCTATTATTAAATTCGTTGATTAATTGCTCGTAAATATCACTTATCTGACATTAAAAAATAGATAACAGCGTTCTGTACATACGTAAGCGCCACGCCTGTTAATTTTCAGAAGGGTTACATCAATCTAATATTTAATTTTTATAATGGTATGTCGTAGTGCAACACCTGCTAGTTGAATCGATGACCAGAAGAAGTTCACCAGCAGTGGATAAATAAGAACCACGAGTGTTCGTGACATTCCCTTGGGGAGGTCTTATCAAAGGCATGGGGCATACTGTAATGTTGTAATGTTTATAAAAGGATACAACACTTTCTTCAGCTTGCGGTTGTACTTGGACACCATGACGGTGCAGGCCCCGCAGCCGCCTTCTGCGCAGCCCAGCTTCGTCCCTGTCAGTCGGAGCTTCTTCCGCAGGTACCAGAGCAGCGTCCATTCTGGGTCTGGATTTAGTTCTACTACCTGGATTTTAAATATTATTTAGTTTTACAATATGTACAGGCTCGCAACTACTAAAAGACTGTAATGTTTTTCAATATTAGCCGATTTTTTCTCAATGACAAAGGGGGTTAATAGAAAATGAGAGATGACATAAGAAAAGAGTTCTTAACTATGCTTCATTTAGGCCTAAATATACTTTGAACCCAGACAGGAAACTCGTACGCGATGTTTGTGCCTTGATGTACTCTATAAAACGTTTTCGAAATAGTTCTTATCATTAAAAAAGTAATAAATATTAAAATTATCTATATGCCGAAAACAACACCAAAGATAATTTTATGTGCCTTAGTGAAATCGGTGAACCCATATCTTTGACTACTTAATTTACATGTCTCAATGCCTCTTTAGGTTGTCAACTTATCATTTTATTATCTCTCTTAATAGGTTATTCTATAATAAGTCAATTTCCACTAAACATTTTTTTCTCCCTCTTACTCATTGGGCTTCAGCAACTTTTATACAAACAAACAAAAAACAAACGCATTCACGACCATTAACCCTTGCGGGGTAGTCAGAGGTTCAGGTGTCCATCTCCGCAATTGCGAAGGTAGTAATTCTATGGACACCTGGAACCCACGTGTTGACCAGATAGTCAGTACTCAATGTGACAGGTGGTCAGCCATGTCGCCATTTACAAGCACTAACTATTATCTGTTCGACGAACAGGTAGGCTTCCTCACGATGTTTTCCCTCACCGTATAATTCGATGTATTCCGTAAATGTGTTTTTATTACGAAAATGTACATAGAAATTCATTAAAATTCACTTCCATTGGTACATGCTCAAGCGGGATTTGAACCCTGTGAACCACTGATACAGAGCCAAGCCCCAAACAACTGAGCTACGTCGAATTTATACTAAATTAATTATTTCCATTTTTCATATTCAGTAGTTCTTACTTCATATTCTTTAATTTCTCGTGATTCAAGTTTATTTGTGTTCCATAAGATTGACTTATACCAACATAAAATGTGGGTTATCTGTAATTTCTTTGCATTCGTACATAATTATTGCAAATGTTCATTAATGTTACGGTCTACATGCAGTGGACGGCAATCAATGAGATGAATTCATTTCTATTAAATTCATTCCATATTACTCGTAAAACTTAATAACTAATGATGCCAAAATAGATTTACAACAAATGAAAATCTCTCAAGATCGATAAAAAGTGTTAAAATTACAATATTTATTTTTGAGTGTATTGTTATGATAACAGGATTATGTATTTTGTTGGAGATATCAAACGATAGGATAATGTCAAAGACAACAATAATCACAGAGCAGCTTATAAAATGAAGGAGATATGTAATTGGCTGATGACATGATGACTGATTTACAAATGGTACGCGAGTTGAAATATAAAATAACAAACTTACCTGCTATTATATTAATTCGATCAACGCGTACGTGTTATAGTTTTGTTAACTCTAAATGTTATATGTCTAATCAAATAAAGATAGCAGGAATGCAGGTGGTAAATGAATTATATAAAAATATAAATAAATTCTGTGTAGCTTAATCGGACTTTGACACTCTGTGGGTTTAGGAATCTAATTCCGCTTCAATATGTACCAATGAAAAATTCTTCTTCTTAAGTGCAATTACGCAGTAAAAATACTTGGGTAAAATCACGAACCAAATACAAAATAATTACTCCATGGGTGAAATTTACACACTACTACGGTGAGGGAAAAAAAACCTGAGGAAACCTGTCTATCATGTTAGATGTTGTCTATCTAGTAAAATACGGGCTATGAGTGGCTCATACCTAACAAGTTTTCAAAATTTTGGAGATGGGTACTAGCCTTAAACTACAGATGTGCATACAGAAGTTGTAAAGCGTGTGTTAAGTAATGTATACTGTGAAAACAGCATTGAAATTATGATTAAATTATTGATATTAATTATTAATTAAAATTATTAATTATTTTATGTGCCCAAGTAAAAATAAACAATTTTCGACAACTAATCCACGAAAACGAAGAAACTGCAAATCCTTTGCAATTGATTTATTTCGAGCAAAATTTCGGAATAAGAAATTGCGATTTTTTCGTAATTGTAAATAAACACGAAGTAATAATACAAAATAGTTGGGCTATTTCATTGATTGGATTCTATGTCAATATAACATGTTTGAAAGTTATTTTAGTTAAGTTTATTGTTTAGGTTATTTTAGACAATATATATTCATTAGTTATTTTCAGTCTCCCAATATCGTCAAGCTTCAACCTATAGTTTGTACCTGACGGCCTTTTCGGTGGCAAAACGAACGCAGTTTATAAAGATTTACTCCATATTTGAACAAAAATCCTGTTTTTTCTATGACATCGTCACATTTGACAAATATGTATTTTGAGGATAAGTAGCTGGCCAATATCATTCGATCATCCCTGTCCAAGCCCTATCCAAAATCAAAAAATGATGTTTTATAAATCGTTGGAGTGGAGTAGGCTTAACTTCCCATTTGTTTTGGTTGGGTTAAGCGTAGGAAGCGCATCGCGTATGGAATCATTTGTCTTCCTCACTAGATTCCATTGTAGGTCAGATTTGTTCCTCTAAATCATTCTATTCGGGAAGGCCTGATTACTCTTATCCTACATAATGTATTCGCCTCTTAGGCCAGTTTTGGGATATTGTTACATGCCCTGACTTCCGCAGTTTTTGGGGCCTTGCACAAACACCTTTTCTCTAGTAGTAGGTGCCCAATTAGTGACCACACGCTGTCGCTACGGGACAAGGGGGCGAGGACAGAGGTGATCTCTTTGGGCCCCATTGGCTGGACTCTTAAGACAGTCTATATATTCTGTCACGACACGCGGCTCTGAATGGCGTCATACGCAGCGCTCGTATGCCTGTAGAGCAGGAGCCCTCCGACCCTAAACGTGACGATGACAAGAGACCGGGTGATAGTCATTCCATGGAAAAAAGTATTTGTCATGAAACGCTAACTTCGTCAACAAAGTGTTTTTTAATGGCGCTATCGGAATTTAGTGCTGCGTCATCGGAGAGTTTAAAAGGCCTTTATATTCACGCCTCTACATCTCCAACGGGATAGGCAGAGCCTATCTATCACCACTTGGAACGATCCTGACAAATCTCTCTTGCTTCACTCACACCCATTAACCTTCTCATACATGCTCTTCGGTTCTTCACACTACGTACACCCGCCTTGAGAAGAAAGTTCTACACGGCCTAGCGCGTCCAATTCTACCTTCCACTTTGGCTTTATATATTCTTTTTGTAACCCGCTCGATGTGCCCAAAATATCTTTCTCTCTTTTTTTTGGTCACTGCATCTTATTTTATATCACAATTATTAATCTATTCTTCATTTGAAAGTTAATATTGTTTGTTGCCTTTCGCTAGTAAAACTCTCTCTCTATCTCTGTTCTTCGTATACACGAGGCCGACGGTTTCAATCGAAATCTTCACAATAATCAAGCTGAAAGAGCCCAGTAGGTAACGCAATGCTAGAAGCTTCCTCTGTAAGTGGTTCAGTATGGCATCTAAAGAGCAACACTGCATGCATAGTGGGCACTCTGCGCCCCAATGATTTCGACAGATTTTTAAATTTATGTTTATATCTAAGTAGTTTTTAGTTATTAATATTTTATTTTTATTTTGTCCGTTAAATACAAAATGTATTATGCGTTTTCTAATGAATTCAAACATTAAACTTTGCCGTCAGCCATATTCGGAGTCTGTGTTTGCCACGTGTCCGCCATGCGCTATAACCAAATGTAACAACTGAATAGCCATGGGTTTGACACATGACACAGTCACAGCGTTTGAGATGAACATTAATATGCCTTTTTGTTCTTTCAAATACTATGTATATCCTCTGGTGTACTCTTACCTTTTTTCCGTTGACATAAAACACCAATTCTGTCCCCACAGCTGCGGAATCTTCATCAGCGTTCAGAAGACCCATGGCTTATGATAAATCAGTAGCTGGATTCTTCAATGGACTCTTGACAAACTCCTCAAAAGTTTTACTATAAGATAGACACGTAGGTACGTCTAGTCAGGACAATGTTTAAATCCTAACTAAAACGAACCCGTCCATATATTATCAGATGCCTTTCATATAAGTCTGCTATAGTTATCAGTTATTTGGGTTATTCTAGTACTTACTAACAAAAAAGAAAAAACATAATTTAATAGAATTTTATTTTAATATAATAGGGATCATGGCTTTGTGGTTCTCATTGGTTCCAGGTGCCCTTAGAATTACTACCGATGCAGTTTCTGAGATGCATGCAAATTTCTGACTACAACGCAATAGTCGAAAGGTTGTGAGCGCTGTTTATTATATGAAGGTCACGAAAATGTTTTCTTCATAATTCACAAGCAGTTTTTAATTTTTTTTTGGAAACATGGTAATGAAAAGTTTGAAAATCCTCATTAAAATAAAGTAAAAATAGGCGTAACAGTTGTTGGAGGCTTGACTTTGTTACAGTCCTGTATGGTTCAAACCCCAAAGCTACATGCAATAGAAGAGTAGTTTTTTTATTATTCCATGTAAATATTAAAATACATTTGCGAAATGCACCAACTACTACGGTGAGAGAAATCGCTGGGATGAAACCAACCATTTTATTACGCGCCACAGTTAATAGTCAATGCTTGTAAATAAATATGGTTTAACATAAAGTTATGGAAACCTCTTACGACCCTGCCTGGGTTAGGATTCGTTTAAGTGAGTGTTTTCATAATAATGTTTTAGTTTGTTGTAATAGCACGTAAAAAAATGCTATCCAGCTGCCGTTCTTCCTGGCATGAGGTGTCATACCTAAGGGACTAGGGGAGAACTGTATTGGGTCTATTGGGCAATGGGCTAACAACCTGTTACCGATGTATGTAAAAGTGACCTGGGATATATTATCGTGTCTCCTAGGTTCTGTCCACTCGAAAGGGGAAGGACATTTTAGTTTATGTCTTAATTGGTAAGAACTCATCTTTCAATCGTTTAGGTATCAAAAAAAAATTAAATTAAGATATCAATTAAAATTATCGTTTTAATTTAAACAAACATAAATGTCACAATTCTACCAATTTCTAATTTAGAAATTGCTGCTGGCAATTGCAGGAATGCCCCAGTAATTCGTCAATTTAAAGCCAATAAGTTAGGAAAAATTCATATTATCAATTTTTATAGAGGATCTTCCCTTATCTTCAAGAAGATAAGATAAGTTCCGGGAAAGATCTATATCTTATTAACAATTATTTTAATATTAATTATACTAATCTTTACAGTTGTTGTTTATCTTGTGATACATACGTGATATACTCGTAATATGTTGACTAGGTATGTTGACAATTTATTCGTATTAGTAAATAAAGAATTTTTGTTTTTAATTATAATAATTACTGTTTTTTTAATTATTCAGAAAAAAAATATGTGACCGATCGTTTGGGTTATTGATCATGTGATATGTGATTCAAGTATAGCTTCCAAAATAAAATATAAAATAATGGGACACTTCCAAAGAAAGAAAGGTTATAACACAAAAGGGCACATAGAACAAGTGGATAAAAGCCTAATCGGAATTAATCAATAAATAATGAAGTGCATACGCGGTTAAAGTGAATGATAGGTAAGAGAATTGATATATCAGAAGACGTTTCGGTGATATCATATTTTAAAACGTTCACCTCAAAGGACTTAAGTTTGGAACCCTTGAGCCATTTTTGAAATGCGAAATATCAAAAGAAAAAGGACATAGGACTGGAATGAGGTAGACGTACAGACTGCCTTGAAAGAATATATTTGAATTTCAACAAAAACTCTACTATTGTTTTACACAATCAATAGTGAAGTGAACTCTAAAATTATTCTAATGGGAAGCGATAATTTATGTAATATGTTGAGTGAGAAAATTTGCAAGAACCTATAACATACACATTACGATAACGACTATCACTTAGTCCGATATACAATTGAGAATGCTGAAAAACATGTACGGCAATAGCAAATAAACTTTATCAGATAGTAGGTATTTTTGTTTGCAAATGTTACAAAGAAAAAAATTAAATATTTGGTCGAGTCCTTAAAAAAAGTCTGTTGAATTTGCTAACAACATGTCACAGGAGTATGTAGACCTACTTATTATTTTTAAATAATAAACCAATCACGGATAAAACACGCACTTATTGATTTAGAGCCACATCTAACATTATATTTACCAGTCTGCACAGAATCGGAAAGGGGCAAAATATTAATATCTTCTACGCATAAAGCCTAGGACACACGATGACTGTCGAGAATTGTCGAATGTCGCTCTCATCGTTTGAGCTAGGCATAAGAGCTCTTAAAAAATATTCAACTCTCTAAGGGAGACTTAGGGTATTTGAGATTCTGAATCGTATCGTTTGGTGGACAAAATGTTGTTTAGGCTTATTGAAAATGTAAATTTAGGCTTGACATACATACCTTTTTCAGAGTAATAATATTCATCATTATACAGAGCAGCAACAACAGAGTGACCGCATTGGTAGCATTGTTAGCTGATCGAATTTTTCTTATTGAGTTTTTAAAATTCTTTCATTTATATGTCCCGTGCTAGTCCTGGATTCAAAACAATACAACGTAGACAATACAAAGTAGCCTCGAAGAGATGCTGCTAAGGGACTAGTTAATGGAATTTGTTGGGCTATAGGCTAGCAACCTGTCACCACAGTTCCATATAATATCACAACCTAAATATTTATGCTAACAAGTGAACTCGAAGATATTATTAGAGAAAGGGAAAGGGATTAGAGAAATCAAATGTAAATGTGTGTATGTAATTTATATACAGGTAAATAGTATTTCATTACCATACAAAATTTTCCTTAAAAATCATGATAATATATTTTTTTGCAAGAAAAGAAATCCAAAGCTATTTAAAAATCTCGTGATCAGCCAGGGGAATTAAAAAATGAACATTTCTTGATCAATATTGTATTAGTCAATAGTAATTTTCCTATCGCAAGGATAGATTGATAACCTTAAAACAGCTACGATAAAACTAATATGTGTAGTAACATGTATGTAATGGAATTACGATATTTAATAAAAGTCATGGCTATTCAACTAATTGTGACATATATTTAAACAATCTTGATTTATACAATGTTTCCTTAAATAAACATTATGTACAATATTTAAACTTTCCTCCTCAACTCGGTGCACAGAATTTACTGCAAAAACTCTTTTGTATCAGAGCTGTAGTTCTACGCGAACCTTTTTAGTAAAATATTCAAGTTTATGGGACCACATTCCATGGCACAAAAGTTCCCGGCTCATGTTTTGGTAGCTGCAAATAATGAATAAACATTAGTATGTTATTACATGTTATATATATATATTAAATGTCATAATACCTAGTCCTGAAAACGGCTATGAGGCTATGAATCCTCTAAAGATGTAAGGATATGTGCTACAGTGCTCTATCAGTCCCAATTAATACAGGCAATTTGATGACACGAGGGTTTTATAAATTCAAAGATCTTCATTTTAACAACTAGTTACTTTATTCACTCACGGTCAGAATAGGTACATATCCCTGATTGTCTATTAGTGGGTACACCTATTATAGTAGAACAAGTAATAATTTTATATTGCATAACAACTAATAGCATAAACCTCTTTTCGCAGAATATCGTTTGGCATTAACTCATTTAGCATACATTGAAACCCATAATTCTGTAAGTCAGAATTATCTGTACGCATAATTTTGGTATCCATAATAATCACAATGTATAATCATCACATCGCAGAAAGTTCAAAACCAGATTCATCTTTTGGCATATATTTCTTATCCATAACTATTTAAAAGTAGAACCATCATTTCGCATAATGCTTAATAATAATTATAATTTTATTTTCTGATTAATTTCATTGTTTTTTTTATAGTAATTGTAATAAATAAAAGTTGATTTAATGATAATTATTTGGTTTTTATATCCTTGCCCATGAGAGCATGTTCATTTCTGGTCACATCATAAGAGGTCACAGTTCTAACCTAACCTAACCTACGCATTTTTAAAGAAGAAAGTAACCCAATCTATATTATTCTAATTGAAATTCTATGATCTTCATAGTATGCCTAGTCAAATTATGCCAAATAATCTGTACTCTAAATGAACGTTATGCTAAATGATATTATACAAAATTTTAACTATGCCAAAGGTAAATATGCCAATAAAAATTCTACTATCTTAAATGTATGCCATTCTAAATTCGGTCATAATCACATTATGCCTAAAAATATTTATGTCAATTATTTTTTATGCCTAATAAATGATCGACTAAAGAAGTTTCTGCGAAGTCAGTTATCCCAAATAGGTTTCGGAGTATCAAGTTTCTACCAAATAGACCGCACCCTCTATTAGTGCCTTAGTCTGTTTTTATTTAATATGTACATATAAGTACAATATAACCAATGTACAATATAACAATATAACCTTTTTAGTGATGTGATCTTCACACGCCATCCTTATTCGAGCTGAAGTGGCAGGAGATTGTAAGTCAAACTCCAGGGGCACGCCAGCGTCCGCTCGAGCTGCCCTTATTGCTTCCTTGATGGCGAAGAACACTGAAGATGCCAGGAATAGCGGAGGTTCACCCACGGCCTGAAAGTAGAATATTCATTTGAAACTTTGCAAATAAGATTTGGTCTGTAATGAGTTGATTGCATTATGTTATGAATACGTATTTAAACTATTTATTTAGTTAGTCACCATGTTTGAAATTTATTAAATTGTTATAATTAGAAATTTGTTATTAAGTATAATTAATTTTGTTATTAAGTTTTATCTTTATATCTATTAAATTACTCAAAAACAGATATAAAAGAGCACTCAATTCTCTAACTATATACACGGTGATGATTGCCATGAAAGTCATAAATAAAATACACGACAACAATACAATAAATGATCCTAACCTTCGATGAAAATACAGCTCGTGGATTAGGGGCGCCCTTCAAAAGAGACACGTTGAATTCCATTGGAATGTCGCCAAAACCGCCGCCTTGGCAAACAGATATGCCTTGTTTAATAACTAGCGGGACTTATCGCGTATGTTTTTATATAATAAAGTTACCTTTATTAACCCGATGTTTCGGCTACGTTGCAATGGCAGCCATGGTCACGGGCCGTCATTATAAAAAAACATACGCGATAAGTCCCGCTAGTTATTAATCATGAGTATAAGTCGCGAATCTCTTAAAACTATAGATATGCCTTGATCAGTATCCTTGAAAAGGCCAGTAGAAGTGGTTCAGCAGTAGACTTGTAAAGGCTAATTAATTCATGGTCCTTACCTTCGATGAATATACTGCTCGTGGATTTGGAGCGCCCTTTAAAAGGGACACGTTGAATTCCATTGGAATGTCCGCAAAACCAGGTATCTTATAGGCACCTGGACCTCTAGAATAAAGTGTTCCTGTAGGTGAATATATCAACTCTTCCATTGTAAATAACCCGTATCCTTGTATGAAGCCACCTTCTATTTGCCCAATGTCTATCGCAGGATTTAAACTTTCTCCTAAATCCATTACTATATCCGTTCTCAAGACCTGATGGTCCCCGCTTAGACAATCAATTTCCACCTCTGAACAAGCAACGCCATACGTGAAATAGTTGAAAGGCTTCCCAGTACACGTGTTGAAATTGAATCCTATTTCAGGAGTTGCATAAAAGCCCGTAGAAGACAGACTGACTCGATCGAAATGCGCTGCTTTCACCCAGTCTTCCCATTTTCCTTCTGGATTTTTCTCTTTGTAGGGTGCTAAACGTGCTTTTAATGTTTCACAAGCTGCTAGCACAGCCATGCCGTTGAGATCTGATCCGGCGCTAGCAGCAGTAGCCGATGTGTTTGGTACTTTATCAGTAGAAGTTTCGGTAATGTGAATCTTAGATACGTCGACTCCAAGGGCCCTTGAAGCCACTTGAATCATTTTGGTATGGAGTCCTTGACCCATTTCAGTACCGCCGTGAGAAAGTAGGATTGAACCATCGACATAGATATGAACTAAAGCACCGGCTTGGTTCAAGAATTTCTCGGTGAATGCTATACCGAATTTTGTTGGTATTATAGCAATACCTCTTTTCCTCCACCTGTGCTCCCTGTAAATAAAAATAATTAATAGAGTAATTGCACCACACCATACGACACACCGAAAAAGAAATAGCTAGTAACTTACTTATTGAAGTTTTCTATGTTCATCTTTCTTTCTACTAATCTACTTTTTTCGATGCATTCATCCCAACACCTTTGCAGTGTGCAATGTGTCAATACTTGTCCATAATGAGTGGTTAGGTTCTCTCGATACAAATTCATTCTACTTATTTCCATTGGGCTTTTCCCTAATTTGTAGGCTATGTCATGTGCCATATTTTCAGCTCCAAACATTCCTTGAGGTCCACCAAAGCCACGGAATGCAGTGTTAGAAGGCAAATGGGTCTTACAAACATAAGCAGTGACTTCCACATTTGGAATATAGTAAGCGTTTTCAAAGTGGAACATAGCTCTTTCGACCACCTACAAGAAAAATAACTCCGTCAATATAGGTAAGTACAGCATGTAATAAAAGCTATAATCATAAGTCGTGTTACTCACCGGACCAGACAAATCAAAAGAGTATCCACCATTGTTGTATATGTGTACAACGGCGCCTTGCATTAATCCATCAGGAGTGACAGCAACTTTGTATTTTATTAAAAACGGATGCCTTGTTCCTGACATCTGCATGTCTTCATCTCTGTCTAACATACATCTTACTGGTCTGTTTAATTTGTGTGCAGCCAGTGCCACGGGTAAAGCAATAAGAAGACCTCTGGATTCCTTCCCTCCGAAACCTCCACCCATTCGTTTAACTCTTGCTACTATTCTGTTGATTGGCACTCCTAGCACATGTGCAGCAAGTTTCTGAAATACAATCGGTCAACTATTAGAACTCACTATAAAAAATACCACTTCAATCTGATTAACAATGACCTAGTGCTGTGTGTGTATATGAGACGCCCAGCGCACTTAACAACGATCATTCTTGGGATTTCATCATCCAATAGGACCAGCGTCCAACATGACTAGGACCACTCCAGCACCTTCGAGCCCCATTCGTCATTGTAGCGCTAAGCGATAACCGATACCGATGTTTAGCAATGTTTTGATTTGAGACACTACGGTATGTTGTATATAATTATAATTCAAAAATGAATTTTATAAAATATGTAAAGTCTATAAATTATTTTTATCATACATATAAATATTAACTTACAGCAACTTCTGAGGGATGTTGAGACGAACAAAATATTTCAATTTCGTCGTCTTCCTTTTTAGGTATGGCTAATGCTGCATGTGTTTCTAGATAAAAATGTTCTTGCCCTCCTAATCGGCATTCACCTTCGATAACAATATTATTTTTGTCCTCAAAAACTGATTTGACATCACCTCTTCTGATTGTTTTAGGGAATTGAGGATAAAACGATCCATGTTTAATAGCATCTTCTATCGTTACAATAACTGGTTCTAATTCCTCATATTCTATCTTTACTTTTCTAGCTGCTTCCTGAGCAGTATTTTGATCTTTGGCAACAATAACACCTATAGTTTGTCCTTGACTAATAACTTTTTCACTCGCAAATAATTCCTCATCATGAAAGATAGCACCTACCATATTTTCGTCTGGACTTACGTCTTTGGCTGAGAAATAAGCTAACACATCTGGATCTTTCAAGGCTTCATCAGCGTTTACTGATTTAATCTTGGCGTGGGCTTTTGAGCTCAAAACAAACGCTAAGTACACTTCACCTTCGGTTGTAGGCATATCATCGCAGTAAATGGCTTCGCCCGTTGCCTGCTTCATTGCAGAACGATGTGGTATGGGTCTACCTACTGCATCGCTTTTAACTTGTTTGTCTCCTATCAACTCAAAATATTGAGAACTCGTAGGCATACCGCCATGAAACACATCCGCGCCGCTAACATGATATCCATTAATAAGATCCTTATGCAAATAATCTGTACCTATTTCTTTAGATATAGCCAAATACGCTTTTAAGAACAAACTCATAGTCAAAGTTTGTCTATATAAAACGTTTCCTCCAGGCACCGACGGACTCAGAGGTAGTTCCTGTAGCAGAGATGAGTATGCTTTTTCAAGCATTTCTTCGTTCCACTTGCATCCGGCCAATAGAGTACTTGTTTTTGTTGCTATTTTCGTCCACGGTGCCATTCCTCCGAAAGCTAGGGTTATATCATTGATTACGTCGGTGTTCTCTTCAAATTCAACATTGATGGATGCTGTGACAATAGAAATATCGTCTTCACGTCTCTTAGCTTGTTTGTAGGCTTTCAAGTATTGATATCTTTTAGAAAAAGGTATTTCTATTGATAATAAGATTTCGTTTGGCTTTACGACATTTTTTCTGTACCCAGTAAAGAAATTCTCATCCATGAGCACAAATCTGTGTCCATTTTCTTTTGAAAGAAGATTGAGCTTAACTCTCAAAGACATCAATATCGGATTAAGGTCTGATATAGGACTTCCTGTCATAATGTTCCCACCGATTGCTGCAACATTTCGTATCTGTTTTCCAGCAAAATAATTCAGCATTTCGACGATAGCCTTAAGCGTTCTTGTCTTATATTTTGGAAGCATCTCTATGTAATTATTGAACTTTTGTTCCATATCCATTAGTGTGACAGAAGCACCAACAGTGAGACCCGTCTCCGTTTCCTCAATGTTTGTCATTTCCGGAATCAAATTAGGCATAATGATCACAGGATACACAGAATGTTTAAATTTCATTTCTACGCCCACTTCGCTATTGCCAACTACGATTTTTGCATCGGGGAACTGTTGCTTCAACTGAAGCAGTGTCCTGAGCGATGTTGGTCTATACCATGTTATCTTTTTGCCCCGAAATATCAGATGTTGTTCATCAAATACAGAAAGGAGTTTTAGCTCAGGAGGGAATATTGGTTCTTGGCTGGGATCGTAAGGAAGAAACGATGACTTATCAAATATGTATTCAGTTTCACTTTCTTCTATTTTACCATTATTTTGATTTTTACAGCAATCTTTGCCCATCCCGCAAACGCCGTTAGATGATCCATTTTGAGCTCTGGACTGTTCCCAGTCCTCTATAAAGGATTTATATCCTTCTATAATAGCCCGATATCCAGTACATCGACACAGGTTCCCTTGAAATGCCACTTCCATATCTTTGTAAGTGACTTTGCTGCAACTTCTCAGCAAGCTGTACATCGACATAACGATACCAGGGGTACAGAAGCCACATTGCGATCCGTGAGCTTTAGCTATTCTTTCTTGGACGGGATGCAATTTGGTTTTCGTAGAGCCTATTCCTTCAACTGTAGTGACTGCAAGACCATGCATAGCACACACTGGAGCCAAACATGCATTCACTGCAATATGACTGTGTATTAGAGTTAAGGCAATATTGAATAATTGTTGCGTTCATAAGCTTTATCTAAACTTCTCTTAAATATAACCATTTAAACAAGAAAAAGAGCCTGACCTTCACAGACCTAAAAATTTTGCTGCCCTGTTGATAACTTGTGCAAAACATTTCCATATTTTAACCAATACGCATTATTACTAAGCTCTACAAATTACCTACACTTATAAGGCCACTGTACGATACAATTGACCCCTTTTGCAGATAACCTTGCTCAACCTAAGAAATGATGCATCTAGAACATTCGCAAACAGGGTTACGATGAAAACACACACACGACATGCTCCCAGAATGATAAAAGTCAGTATCAAGGGCTAACCAAAAATTTTAATTCCTCAGATCTATTGCACATAAATTATTATGGAACCTTATAATTATTAATTTCTTTACAAAATTGTAATTCGATACTCGCCAACTAAGTATCAATTTACTTCTTTACAAAATTTTGTATACATATGTGGTTTATAGAGAGATTTACCAAAAAACTCTATAGCAAGGTCCGTTCACTTGCTTAAAGACATACCTTTGACCCACATGATTCACACCAACTATGATAAATTAAATAATACTATCTCCTATTAATAAAAGGATACAAGACTTTCTTGAGCTTGCGGTTGTACTTGGACACCATGACGGTGCAGGCCCCGCAGCCGCCTTCTGCGCAGCCCAGCTTCGTCCCTGTCAGTCGGAGCTTCTTCCGCAGGTACCAGAGCAGCGTCCATTCTGGGTCTGGATTTAGTTCTACTACCTGGAATTGATATATATTGAGTGTCAGATCGGCCAGAGGAAGACCACAGATAAGATGGAAGGACGACATCCAAAAGATAGGGGGGTCAAACTGGATGCACGTGGCCCAGAACCGTGTTAAGTGGCGCAAACTGAAGGAGGCCTACACCAAACTGGTCGAGAGTGGCTGAGAAGAAGAGTGTAAGATGATCATCGAGTGACGTTGTACATACGTAAAGGGATTTGGTTTTGTTCGCGGAAAGGAGCGAAACGAGTGTTTTCATTTTTCAGTTTAAGCCTATTTAAAACTTACTGACACGTATCATACTTTCAAGGTAGCATAGTGAAAGACTGAAATTAATGACTGAAGTAGTTTCAAGAGTAATAATTACGTAGAGCGCGTGCCTAATAATATTAGTTTTCGTATGTGGTTACTTATTCGTATCAACATGAATTCACCTTATTTTTCGAATAATGTGTCACTTTGAGAAATTTAGGCGTGATGATATGAACCCTTATTTAATCAGTCCACAAATAAAAGACTACTATAAATAGAAAACATAACAAATACAGAAATAGAAGAC
Source organism: Leucoptera coffeella (assembly GCA_030578115.1). Lineage (NCBI taxonomy): Eukaryota > Metazoa > Arthropoda > Insecta > Lepidoptera > Lyonetiidae > Leucoptera > Leucoptera coffeella. Next base: position 45,203 of record JAMBLF010001023.1, read on the forward strand.
AAATAGATAACTTTAATAACTCCCAAAAAAATGTTTGTTGTTAAGATTGTCAATATTTTATCAATGTATAAATATAATACAAATAGAAGTTATCTTTATGGCACACACAATCAACATATCATTTTGATGACCTCCGTGGTGCGATTGGTTAACCATTTGAACGCTAATCGTGAGGTCCCGGGTTTGATAAGAGAGTTAAGGACTACCCTTTTCTTCTGCTTTCCAGTCTGGTTGTTGATTATGTATACCATATATGCATTTATCTATATATAATAAGTGTATATGTATTTCCTAAATATAATTTAAATTTTAATAAATTTCCTAATTAAGTCTTAAATGAACTTACTAAGGGGCTTGTTTAATTGTTGTAATAGTGTCCCGAATATTATTATACATATAGTTAAATATTTATTAGTCAACAAGTATCTTTGTCCACTGAATTCTGTTATTCAATAATTTGTTCTTTTTTAACTTATATCAAAATGTAGAATAAAATAAATAATATATGTATAGTGTTATGGGTAGCCAGTTGGTTTCTAAATCGGCACGCATGGTTATCAATAGGGCCGTGCTGGTTCCAACATTGACTTATGGTAGTGAAAGTTGGGTATGGCAAAAGAAGCATGAAAGTAGAATCAATGCCGTCGAAATGCGGTCACTGCAACGCATGTTAGGAGGGACATTGAATGATAGAATTAAAAATAGTGTAACAAGGGAAGGTTGCGGTTTGAATGAAAATGTAGGGACTAGGATCGAAAAGGGCATACTTCGATGGTTTGGACATGTTATGCGGATGAATGATAGCAGATTGACAGAAGGAATATAGTATATGAGTGAAGTGTAAGGGCGGTTACGTAGGGGCCGGCCCAAAAGACATAACAGTCAAATAGACGCTATATTGAAAAAGGGTGACGTTAGGAGTACATATAACCGCCGAATTTGTATGAGAAGATGTATGAGTGGCAATTAAGCGAAAGTGGTCTGTCAGGTTTGGGACTAATGGGGATCTGTGATCTCTGCCTACCCCTCTACAGGGAATCAGGCGTTATGTGTATGTATGTAATAATATAATATTAACTTCGCAATGGACATGGGCACTTGAACAACATGTGAATGTTATACAATGTGTATATATAATAAATCTTCTTAATATAAATGTTTCATCTTACTTCTACCTACTTCAGATGATAAGTTATTATCTGTAGAAATTTCTCTGTTTTCTTACGCAGTGCACACTAAACAATGTTACGCTCTACAAACAGTGAATATGATTATTGACGTCAACTGATGAGATGAATTCTTTACTGTGATGTTCATTTTAAGATAACATATACATGATGAAATCCATCACAAACAAGAATAATACAACCTCATTTTTTATTTTTTTGCACTTTGCATTCATGTTTATATGTCCTAATATAGCTTAATATACAATTTTATTTACATGAAGTAGGTAATACATCAAATTAATAGTACTAAATAAATAAGGATTAAAATAAACTAATAATTATAAAATAAAATCTTAAAGCTAATAAAATATATCTGCCAAATGTCATTAGTTCGTAATTTAAAACAGATGGCATGTTGTAGGAAGCGGAAAAAGAACTAGGTTTTATTGGACTATATTGGGCGATGGAGAAGAAGAACCAAGGTTCCACTATAACATCACCACTCCGATATTCATGCTAAAAGTGACTTAGGTGATATTATATTTCTTCTCTAGGTTTTCTTCGACCCGAACGGGATTAAAGGACGTGAATGTATATGTGTGTTTAGATTTTTTTGAAGATATTAGTACTATTATAATAATTGTAGTAGATTACGAACGACAGGGTTATGTTAATGATAAGTTAAAGTGGTACTTGTAAAATGAAGGAGTTATACTCGTATGCTGATTTCTCATATAAACATACGCTTCAGTACTTGTGTATACACATTCACTTTTTATTGTGGCGGGGTAGTCAGAGGATTGAATGCCAATCTCCGAAATTTCGAAGGCATGTTAGCTATAGGTCACTAGAAGCCCGCGTTTCACTAGATAAACAGCACCTAACGTTAGACGTGATGAACCGTATCGCCGTATAGGCAATGGCACCGTATAGGTACCTACCCCGAGAGATAGGCAGGTTTCCTCACGATGTTTTCCCTCACCGTTAATGTCTGCAATTTATGTACATAAATGAAAAATATATTCAGAGCCGGGATTCAAACCTAGGACCTTTCTCATAAGAAGTCAGAGGTCTTACCAATTGGCTACAGCCGCTTTTAATTTATAATATCTCTAATTCTAATGTTTTCGTATGTAACATGTAAATTGTAAGAATTTTATTACATACCTATATTTAAATGGATAAACTTCACAAAGCAAAACTTTTATACTTTTAGCTACAAACGCTAGTAATCGTATTTGCATAAATTAGGTGCACTTTACTTATAAATAATATCCGTAACCAAGCGTTATTAATCACGTCATTGCAAAACCTATTGTTCGTATAAAATACTATAGTGTATAATATATTTTCCCATTGATTTAACATTTTTCCGGAGTTTTTCTCTGGCAAAAATCTAATACAGGTGGTTACTTAGACTCTCGTCGATTTAAGGAATTAACCACCCTAGATTGCTAAAGCCAATTATCATTTGTTTACATGAATTAGAAAGTTGAATAACAAAGACAACACTTTACTCGTTTAATTAGGAAAATAACCATATTATGATACGATTACGATCAACAAGACTAGTGTGTATTTGATAACAATTACCTTTTTATCGTATTTAGCCAATGATACGCTAACTAGTATTAAAGTGTCATTGTTATGCAAGGGCTATTCAAATAAAGAAAGTAATCCTTGCTAGGTGTTAATTAAAGTATATTTATACTTAATCTAAAGTGAAATGTATAAATTTATGTTACCAGGTAATCGATGAAGCAAAAGTGGCTTGGTTGAAGTTTATATAGGTATGCTATTTATTAAACAATCTACAGTTTATTACGCATTCATAAAACTAAGATTACGGATGCATACAATCGTCATACATAGTAATTTAATGTTCGATTGCAGTTGTTTACAATTGGTCTTGTTACCGGGTACGTATGAATGATAATAATACAACAAATTACATGGCGGAGACAATCAGTAATGTTTTAATTTAACAATACCAAGGTGAAACAGTACAACAAATACTTTTATAATAGTATTGATTTGGAAAATGTTAGCTATTGTTGTTGGCGAATTATAATTTTTGTCTTAGGTGAATGTTTTTACATAAATTATCTCGCGTTCAGACATTGGGACTGTCACATGTGGTATTCTAAATAATCAAGTGAAGAGTAATATTTGTTTTGAGAAAATTTTTAATTATAATTCAACATAAATAGGAACCCAATTTATAGTTATGAAAAGTCTTAAATCTAATATAGTATTACTCTCATAAGTCTGATAGCTCTCTCCAAATTCATACAAAAAAAGCTATGCATTGTTATTGCATTACATTATAATATAAAAAAAACGTTAATAGATCTAACTTAATAAAGTTACCTTTTTCCCGTTGACGTAAAACACCAATTCCGTTCCCACATCCACTGGATCATCATCAGCGTTCAACAGACCCATGGTAGCGATCAGCTCTCGTCTTACAAATAACTTTTACGAAAGGCAAAATCGACGTCCGGTCCGGCCAACGGTTAATTACTTACTAAAAAGGACCCGTCCGTAAATTATCGGATGCAGTTATCAGTTCACAATTCCAAGCCGCGTTGGGACCAATTTATTCTCGTCGGTTCAGTTTAAGAAACAAGTATTTTTGGAGTATCTTGAGATGTAACTTATTTTTTTATTCGGTTCACAAGTGTAGTGCGTTTGTCTTAACGAATTACGTCGTAACCATTTTGCGTATAGGAACAATTATCGTATGACATTTATAATAGTTGTTGTTTATCTTGCGATACGGCACTTATGTACACAAATATAATAATTTAGCTTTATGAAAGTTAAATTGCTAACAAACTTTCCTTATAAAATCATACAATATGTTGAAATAATTATCGTTATTATAGACTTTGATATCTATTATTGACGCTCATTAATTTTTTAAGTTATACAGTACATAATTCCAGCTAACTTAATGGTTTATCTATCTAACTTCTGTGATGCCATAAATCGGGTAGTAATATGATATTTCATTGTGCATTTACTTTTCAATACAGATATACGTATTTCTAAAGCATTGTTTTTATATCTACATATTTATAAATTACGATGCACTAGTCTTTAGCCCATATATATAAATATATGTATTCTCAATTGAAATACAACAACACGATCCAGTTATCATTAACTTAATATTGAATCGTTAAGTTAATTTATATTTGTTCTTGATAGTAAAAATTATACAATTTCATTCGAAATTTCATTGGTATTGCACAACTGAAATAAATTTAATTGTATTGAAATTAATTTACGTTGCATCAGATTAATAACCCATAATAACATTTTAATTGGGCTTAAGATAGTAAATACTATGATGTTATACTTTTCATTTACACTTCGAAAGGGATAGTCTTTTGCCATGGAGTTCATGTTATAATGGATGGAAGTTGCGTAGAAAGAACGAAAAAGTTGTCAAACAAAATGTACGTATATTATGACTTTTAAATCAATTGGGTTTCAAAAAAATTTTAATGAGACTCTCTATGATTTATAAATTATTTTATATAACCTGTTTTTTGTTTTGATTAATACAGTGCTATGTGTTTAGGTATATAAGGAACCCATGTATAATATTGGCAAGATCATTGACTTATCTCTTATAATGGTGTTATTGCTCTTCTTACGCACATACTCGTATATATATAGGTCAATGTCCGCTCTAAAGTAAAAAATGTTACTTCATTCACTATTTTAGCATATCGTGTTTACAAATATTTTTATTTATTACTATCAAAACTTCTGTGTAGTTTAGTCTTATCATAGATATTCAACAGTATTAAAATAATATTGAAATAGTGATAATTAACACATAAATACATATACATTACGCCTGATTCCTTGTAGAGGGGTAGGCAGAGACCACCGATGCCCGAGCCGGCCCCTACGTAAGCGCCCTTCCAAATAATAAACACTATTAATTTATTTATATTCGTGCATTAGTATTTTCCATTCAGTATAGTACAATACAGTAACAGATATTCCTCATGTATTTTGAACCGTACTTCAAGGCTTCAGGTAAGCTGAAAAGACCCTCAAAACACGATCATAACCCACCCACTTATGAAATGTGAAATACAAAGAAGACTTGAAGCATTTATATCCTTTACTGACTATGCATATATAAATCCCTTTCGGGGTGGAAAGAACCTAAGACACATAATATCTCCTAGGTCACTTTTTAGCATAAATATTAGATTTGTGAAATCATGAAGAACATTGGTGACAGGCCCTTAGAACGTGGCCATTAAACCAATAGATTGCATTTACCCCTAGTCCCTTAGTCACCTCCGAAACATGCCGGGAAGAATAGCAGCTAGTAAGCATTCTTTTTAAGTCCCAGCTAGTACGGGGCTGTCTGTGGAAAAATACAAGGAATGGTTCTTCCTTTATTAATGAGATATAAGTTCACAAAGTTGATTGAATGAATGAAAGGTCTTCCGTCAATTATCCAGCATTGGGCTTCAATGGACTAAATAGTTAATGACTCGGAACTACTTCTTTTGTTGCTTTTTTAGAACGTTTATATCAAGTACTAGTGACCCGCTCTAGCTTAGCACGGGTATAAAATATATAGCCTACTCCACTATTTAAAGGATGTTATTATACATATAAACCTTCTTCTTGAATCACTCTATCTATTAAGAAAACCGCATAAAAATCCGTTGCGTAGTTTCAAAGATTTAAGCATACAAAAGGACATAGGAACAAAGAAAGCGACTTTATTTTATACTATGTAGTGATAAGAAAGATTGTAGATTAAATTTTATTTACTTTTTAAATGCGGTAGGTGATTCATAGATACATAGTGTAGGAGGCAAGATGCAATATCAATTGATGCAACACAGTCGTCTGATTTACTGAGTGATATTATTCTGATGCCTTAGTTGATTCTTCGCTCTTATGCTTCATACATTGTAACTGAATGTTTTGTACATTATTTTTATTTATATTCATAAGTAATTTGACTGACTCCTGTATAACTTTATGTATGTTATACTACGGTGAAGGAAAACATCGAGAGGAAACCTACCTGTTCCCCGAGCAGGTAATAGTTAGTACTTGTAAATGGCGACGTGGCTTACCACCTGTCACATTGATTTCTGACTATCTGGTTTACACGTGGGTTCGAGGTGGCCATAGAATTACTACCTTTGCAATTACGGAGATGGACACCTGAACCATTGAATACCCCGCAAGGGTTAATGGTCGTAAACGCGTTTGTGTTTTTTGTTTGTCTTTTTGTCCTGTATAATTAAATTAGCAAATTTAGCATATTTTTTTCTGATAAGGTATTCTCTTTAATTCACCAAATATCTTAATCACTTATAATGACTCGTTAATATTATGAAGACAAAAATATACTATCTCTTGCTAGTCCTGTGCTAGCTAGGACTAAAAAGAATGCTAACTAGCTACTTTTCATTCCAGCATGTCGTAAAAAGCGACTAAGAGACTACATAGGGGCAAATAGAATTTCGGGCAACCTCCCACCTTTACCTATATTCCACATCAATACTATAACGACCCCAATTAATCTAAAATTGACCGAGTTGATATTACCCGTATTACTCCAAGGTTTAGTCTACCCATAAGGGATTAAGAAACGTGAAAGTTATATAAGTAAACACTGCTCAACCTGTATTTTCGTAGATGCAAATATTATGATCATCATAATGATGTGTGCCAAAGGAGCTCGATTATTCTGACTGTGAATTCTAAAACTTTCCTTTTTGTATTACTATTGCAGTCAGAGCTTCTAGACATACGGAGCCATACGGCTTATTAGGGTTGGAGTCACGCTATAGCAATTCTATATATGAACCTTATTGCAATTTAAATAAATAATATATGTATGTGTCTAAGAAGGCTGACTTTAAAATACGTATAACGATCAAGTAATACTGCATTTTAGTGAAAATAATTAGAAATACGGTGACATTCTGACCCAGTACTCCTTAATTAGACTAGGAGGTTTATGTAGGGGTGATGTACATATATGTACTTATACGATAAAAATACAAAAATTCTAGTAACATAATTTATTATACGGTAACAATAATTGAATTAGTTTTTCGTTTTCTGTATATTAGATCACACATTATAAGAAACCTTCTTTAATTACAAACAAACATGTTTGAGTTATTAAATATTTCAAAGAATTATGTTCCAAGGTGGATTTCCATCTTTCTTGATTGTTGGCACCACCTGCAACAGGAGATGAAGATTTAACAATTTTAATAACATTTAAAGAAGCGGCTGTGGCCCAGTGGGTAAGACCTCGGACTTCGTATGAGAAAGGTCCTAGGTTCGACTCCCGACTCTGGCATGTACCGTAGTAGTAGTCTTACTATCATGTTACGAACAAATAGTTACCTGCTTGGTAATAAAGTCTTCACATGCCATACGAATCTTCTCACAAGTAGCTGGGGCATCAAAATTGAATTTGGTATCTAACTTAGACTCTCTTCGAGCCGATTTGATAGCCTCTTTTATAGCAAAGAATGTCGATGCAGCCAAGAATAAAGGTGGCTCACCCACTGCCTGAAAATTCATATTTAGTTGATTAGCATAATCCTATACTATGTAAATACATTGTAAAATAACGCCATATGAACCTAGAAAATTCTACTAAAAATACTATGCCAGAATGAATTTATTTCAAATAAAGTGAAAGGTAAAAGTGGAAGGTAAAGTTGGCAAAGAAGCTATAAAGATCAAACTGGAAACATTTTATTTAAGGCGGGTGTACGTATCTTGAAGAACAGAGAGCAGGTATGAGAATAGGTTAATGACAATGAAGCAAGAGAGATTTGTCAGGTTTGTTCCAGGTGGAGATCGATAGTCTCTATCGTCTTAAGGACGTAGAGGCGCGAATATGTTAATGTTCTTTTATTGCAAAAATAAATCTACCAAAAATACTATAATTGAAATAACTAATCTACGATAAATACTATAAGTGTACCTTTGAAGAGTAAACTGCCCGAGGATTCGGAGCGCCTTTGAGCAGCGATACATTAAATATTTTTGGTATATCTGATACAGCAGGAATCTTATATGTGCCAGGACCTCTCGATAGCAATTCACCTTTGGCCGAATAAACGACATCTTCAATGGTAAACAAGCCATATCCCTGCATAAAAGCACCTTCTATCTGACCAATATCAATCGCAGGATTCAAACTTTCACCTAAATCCATCACTATATCTGTTCTCAGTACAGAATGATCGCCAGTCAAACAGTCTATAATAACTTCAGAGCACGCCACCCCATACGTGAAGTATTCAAATAGATTTCCTTCATTCGTTTCAAAACTGTATTCGATTTTAGGGGCTACGTAAAACCCAGTGGCTGATAACGATACTCTGTCAAAGTGGGCTGCATTAACCCAATCTTCCCACATTCCATTGGGATTGCTCTCGATATACTTAGTCAGCCTTGCCTTGAGTTTCCCGCAGGCATCAACCACAGCCATTCCGTATAGATCAGAACTAATACTTGCAGCCGTTGGGGATGCGTTAGGTACTTTATCTGTGGCCGCTTCACTTATATGAATCTTATCAATGCTGATTTGTAAAACCTTCGAAGCCACTTGTATCATTTTTGTAAACAGTCCTTGACCCATCTCTATGCCACCAATAGAGAGTAAAACCGAACCGTCAGTATAAACTAAAAGCAGTGCTCCAGCCTGCATGAGGAAATCTGACTGAAATGAAATCCCGTACTTTGTTGGCACAAGCGTGATACCCTTCTTTTGGTATTTGTTCCTCGAATTGAATTGATTGACTTCACTTTTTCTTTCGAAATAATTGCTTGTACGAATACATTCTTCCCAACATCTAGATATAGTGCAGTACTCAAGTTTCTGGTTGAAATGGGTTAGCATTCCTTCCTTGTACAAATTGATTTCCATTATTTCTTCACAATTCTTCCCTAAAGCTTCTGATACGTCTCGTATCAAGCTTTCTGCTGCAAACATTGCTTGCGGGCCTCCAAACCCACGAAATGCTGTATTGGACGGCAAATTTGTTTTGCACAGGTAAGCATTGACTACAATATTAGGAATAAAGTAACAGTTATCGACGTGTGTTAATATTCTGTCTACAAGCTGAAACAAAAATATTAACTTTTTATTTAAAATATATTAATTAAAGTTAACCAAATTTAGCAGTGATTTAAATAGACATAATTCATTCACGTTGGTGGTTAAAATAACCTTGAAAAATAACATCTCCTCGATTTACGCAAAAAATACATTTATATAAAAAGGTATCATTTCTTAGGACATGCCGTAAAGAACGGCGGCTTGTTAGCCGTATATTTACGAACCATACTAGAACAAGATTGTTATCTAGGCAACTAGCTTTACATGTTTAACCTAAATTAGTCTTATGGAATATTAGAAAATAAGATCACTTACCGAAGACGATATGTCCAACGTATTTCCCGTATTGCAATAAATATCATATACAACTCCCAACAATTTCCCATATTCATCAAATGCTACTTTGTATTTGGTTAAAACCGGATGCCTCGTGCCAGTTACTTGCATATCTTCGTCTCTGTCAAATACCCCTCGAACCGGTCGATTTAGTTTGTAAGCAGCTACAGCGACGGGAAGAATAAGTGGAGCGCTCCTGGTTTCTTTACCTCCAAATCCTCCGCCGATCCTCTTCACTTTGGTTACTACTTTATGATTTGGTATTTTAAGAGCATGAGAGATATGGCGCTGAAATTATAAAATTGTTATTTAGAATTCAGAAGAAAATATAAATAGACTTCTTATCTTTAAAGGATATATAGAATTTTAATTGTGATATTTTTCAAGATCATTGCAGGTGATTAGGGACGTAGAAATGTCAATATATGTGTCCAATTTTGATATAAGGCTCATCAGTTCCATTGAATATCTACGAATATTTTAGGAATTGCAAGAAGGTTAACAATCTAAATCCCTCAAAGTTTTTAGTACTGGATTACGATATTTTACTGTTACAAATCAGCATGAAACACTTTATTGTACAGTATAAAAATGCTTTTTACTTACTGCTACTTCAGCAGGAGCTTGTGTGCTGCATATGATCTCTAATTCATCTTCCTTTTTATAAGCAAAAGCAGAAAGCGTTTCTAAATAAAAATGTTCCTGCGCACCCGATCTTATGGTACCTTCAACCGTCTTATAAGTTTTCATTATCTTATGAACATCTCCTTTCTTTAAAGTTTTGGGGTAGCCTGAGAAATATGAGTTGTGTTTGATAGCATCTTCTACGGTTAATATTACAGGGCTTATATCTTCGTATACAACCTTTACAAGTTTCTTAGCTTTCCTTGCAATAAGTTCAGTCTCTGCAACAATGGCTCCTATAACACATCCTCTACTTGTAACTATATCATTGCTAAAGATTTGCTCATCGTGAAGAATTGGTCCGTAATTGTTGCACTCAACATCTAAATCTTTGGCTGATATGAAAGATACTACACCAGATATGTCTACAGCTTTGGACGCATCAATAGAAATTATTTTCGCATGTGGCTTTTCGCTGAGTACTAGACTTAAGAAAAGTTCTCCCTGCACATGCTTTACGTCGTCACAGTAAATAGCCTCTCCTGTAGCTTGTTTCAATGCTGAAGAATGTGATACAGGCATGCCGAGCAAATCTGTTGGCCTTCTCTTGTCCTGTTTAATTTCAAAATATTGGGAGCTGCTTGGTTCGAACGTATTATTATTAGTAAATAAATAATTGTCGGACTTATAGCCATTAATGTTTTTATTCGGGAACACGTCCATGAAATATTGGAAAAATAAGCTGAGTGCTAGGGATTTCCTATATTCTGGCATACCCCCTGGTACGGATTCGTATATTTGAAGCTCATCATTTAAATATTTAAGAACTGAGTCCAATGTTTTCGGGTTCAATGCACTTCCTTTCATTAAATTACATGTTTTAGTTACTTTTATTGTTGTTGGTCCCATACCACCGTAACAAATATCGGCGTCTACTATTTTTGAAGAAGTTTCATCTAAAGTTATACTAAATGCTGCAGTGACTATGGAAATATCATCCTCCTTCCTTCTTGCTTGTTTATAAGCTTTCAAATACTGACCTTTTCCATTAAATGGAATTTCTATCGCCGTCACAATTTCATTCGATGATATACATGTTTTACGATAGCTTGTGAAAAAGTTTTCATCAATAGTAACCTTCTTTTCCATATGATCAACGCTTCTCACTACTAATATGGATGAGGAAGCCATAAGAATTGGATTCAAGTCGGATATCGGGCTAGCAGTCATGATGTTTCCAGTTAATGTAGCAACGTTACGAACCTGTTTTCCCGCAAACCAATGCAGCATATCAATAATTGCTTGAAAGGTTTGGCTTGACTGGGGATTCTTTTTAACCACCATTATCAAGAAGTCTTGCAATTGTGTCAATGTTATATTAGCGCCAACAACAACACCTTTCTCGGTGACATAACAGCTATTCATTTCCTCAATTAATAGTGGTGATATCAAAATTGGGTATAAACAGTTTTTAAATTTGATTTCTATTCCTATTTCTGTATTTCCAGCCACAATCTTCGCTTCAGGGTATACCTTTTTCCAAGCTAAGAGATTTTTCATATCTTTAGGACGAACCCAAGTTATATTTTGACCCTTATAAATTAAATACTCATTCGAATAAATTCGACTGTTGATTTTTAGATCTGGTGGGAATATTGGCTCTTGTGTGGGATCATACGGTTGAAACGTAGATCTTTCATACAATTTTGACTCCTTGATCTCTTTATTTTTGCAACAATCTTTTCCTAATGCACAAGGATTAGAATATCCATTTCCATTTTCCCAAACATCACAGAATGTTTTGAAGGCTTCAATGATGGGTCTGTATCCAGTACATCTACACAAGTTACCCTGTAATGACTCTTCAATTTTACTATACGTGATTTCTTTTTTACTTCTAAGAAGAGTATACATTGACATGACGAAGCCAGGAGTACAGAAACCACATTGTGAGCCATGAACCTTCGCTATGCGTTCCTGAACTGGATGCAGTTTGTCTTCTGTGGACCCTATCCCCTCCACAGTGGTGACAGCTTGACCATGGACACTGCAAACGGGTGTCAAACAAGCATTTATAGCTAAATGTCTGAGTAAAATGTTTAAGTAAAATATTATATAATTTAGGTGTGGTAAATGCGTAAACAAAACAAAATTTCTTCACGACCTTATGGTTCATACCATCACGAGATTGGCATTGTTTCACGAATCCATAGACATCTACAATAATTAATAACAAACGGGAATTATCGCTTAAGTTTTTATATAATAAAGTTACCTTTATTATCCTGACGTTTTGGCTACGTTACAGCAGCCATGGTCATGGGTAGACTGTCTGCCGTTTGTTATTAATCATGAGTATAAATTGCGAATCTCTTAAAACTATAATCTACAATAATGGAAAGTACTTCTGTTGACTACATCAAAATTTCGTTTCACCAAATGTTGTGCACTAAATACAACAGGTAATAATCCATGTTGTTGTGTGAATACTATTTCAGAGTGATTAATAAACCTATACAAGTAAATTTTACGAAAAATTGCAAAAAGCTTCGATGGAAAGCGACGACAATAACTTTTAGCAATGAAATGAAAAGGATACTTTATCGTATCTTGTTCAAGGAGATATCTTGATAGCATAACAGTGCAGGCGCCACAGCCTCCCTCGCCGCAGCCGTATTTTGTGCCAGTGAGCTGTAGCTTGTTTCGAAGATACCAAAGTAATGTCCATTCTGGGTCTGGTTGAGGTTCTACTACCTGGAATTATGGAATATATTGGCCTTTTAGATCATTTAAAGTTGTAAGTTAATAAAAAACTTATTTTGGAATACTGTGAGGGATAACAGCTTGGGGAACCTACCTATTCTACGAGATAAGAAATATACTCAATGGCAAAAAACATCGTTAAATGCCGATATGGTGTGACTAGTCTAGCCTCTGACTAGTCAAATATAATCCTACACATAAAAGCGTGAATTTCCGACGCCTCCTGCCAGATGGACCGATACCCTGAAGAAGGTCGTTGGTGGTGGCTGAAAACGGACCTTGAGTGATTTGAGTAGGAGGTTGATTGAGAATGAATTTCGCCAAGATCCAAGCTAATACCACTTTTGTGTTACATAATATGATGGTTCTTACAGTTTTTTTTCTCTCATTCTTTGAATAATTTTCGTCAAGCGTTTGTTTATGTTTAAGTTAAAACAACAGCCTGTATCATCCAATAATCAATAATCTCATTAATATTGAAAATTACAGTTTTTATTATAATTATAATAAGGGGTAATATATAAGGGCTTCAGAGAATAAATAATAAAAATTACGTGTGCATTTAAGAATAGAATTTAGAAGATTAATAGTTTTCCTCCTTAACTGCGCTAAACGAAACAGTATAACTGTAATAAGTACAAACAGTTTATTTTATCGTCAAGTCGTGAACAGTTCAAATTCATTTTCATAAATAGAGATTTTATAATCACGTTTTACAAACTAGAAAATGGATATAAACACACAAGAATAATATGTGTATATAAATATATTATGCAATTATAACTGAGTTGGCCATAAAAACTTTCAATTATATATTTTACTACAGCTTTCTACCTATATTACAAAAGTCAATAAAAGTTAAAAGAGTAATTAACAACACTTCCTTATAATCTAGATATTCAATCGCAATTGTAAACAAAACTACTATACTTACCTTTTTTCCATTGACGAAAAAAATTAATTTCGTTTGCGCATCACTCGGTATTAGTGTCTCCATTATATTAATCAAAACAAACAATGTTTATGAAAATAAATCATTTTATCCCCAGTTACTCTAATAACTGAGTTATTGCACTTTTAACGCTTTATCAATGTGGACTAGTCGACTTGTAGGCAAAGAATGAAGTTTCGTTCGCACTTCTGATTGTTCCTCGTTGAACAAGTTTTATTAAGGCACGCTTTGAGAATGGCTGTGGCATACTTTGAGTGTATTCGGCTATAAATACACATATAAGTCTTCTTGTGGTTGGGTCAGTTACGGTCTCAACTTACCTTAACGCTATTTATTGGGTAATCAATAAGTATTATGAAACATGGTTACTTATTTTTTTTAGATTTACTAAATTACATTAAAATAGGTATACGGATATGTGATAGGCGAACACTTTAATAAGTATTAATAATAATAAACTTTATTGACACAGAAAAAACACAACACACAAAAATTAATTACATGCCAAAAATTACATTTTAAATAAAGCAGTGGTTCTGTCCCCATCCGAGTGTCCCAAAGAAAAAATAAGTATGTAAATAAGCATTCTTAATGAACTTCTGGACAGGAATGTTAAAATCAATCAAAAAATGTAAAAAAGTACAACGATGCTTTAAGTAAGTAAAGAACAACTCTTAATTGAAGCAATTGGCTTAATTATTACACATCCATAATTAATATTTCTAGCTTACAAGGACGAAACAAATCCATCGGTAAATATATAAGTCATTATCATAATGTGTTGCAACATAGAATTAAACTTATTAACTTTAAATTGTCACTTATCAGACTTAGTTTAATTAAACAGCATAAATGTACCTTTATTAAGTAAACATGTAATATATAAATCATTCTAAAGTTACTTTGTATTTATTTTATTTGTATTATTATATTATAGTCTGTATAAGTCTAAGAGTACATCACACGCGTATTGTTGAGAGGTGTTATATACATTACAAAACACTACTTGTTATCTCTCTGTCGTTGTAATTTTGACAGAGAAGAATATAATTTGCTGACACTTGATACCATAGTCAATTGACCCGTCTCGAATATTTGTTGACCTTAATTCTATATAAGATCTATATTAGATAGGTCTAATATTATCGAAAGTTCAGATCCTTGGAAAATAATTATGAGACAGGGTATTGTGTGTATTGCTTATTTTACAAATTCTTATTAAATAATGCGTTAATTCGGCAATATCAAGTTTCAATAGAAATTAAATAGGTTGAATGACTTTATGACACAGAAAATAGGAGTAAATAAAGATCCTTTACATTCTAATAAGCCTGATTTTCAGACAAAATAAAAATTTCTTATGTTTAGCCTTATTCCTTTTTTTACTAATGACTATCTTATATCTAATCTATAAGAGACCTGGTTCAAGTTAATTGATACCCCAGACCAGAACGAAAAAAAAGAAAATGCATATCTGTTATCATCCTTGCTTTAAAATATTGAGTATTATGTCGTAAAAATAGAGTGATAAGGCAAGCTTGCGGTTTGAAAGAAGATGTAGTGATTAAAATTGAAACTGGCATGCTTCGATGGTTTGAACATCTTATGCCGATGAATGATAGTAGATTGGCAAAAGGAATATATGTAAGTAAACTGGAAGGATAGTTTCGTAGGGGCCGACCCAATAATACATTCAGATGGGAAGGATGACGTAAAAATACTTATAACCGCCGAATATGTACAAGAACATGTATGAGTTTGAATGAAGCGAAAGTGGTTTGTCAGGATCGGGACAGATCCGTGATCTCTGTCCCTCTACAGGGAAACGGGCGTTATGTGTATGTATATGATATTATAATATGTGAATTATTGTTTTTCTGATAACAACATTGTCCTCCAACCGAGAAAGATGATAACTATTATCTCTGCAGTGCAAATTATACTTCAACTGTTTTCTTGCGCTCATAAATAGATTTGTAGTTAACGAGGTGTTGATCTTTCATTGAAAAGCATTAATCAAATGCACGATATGTCCCGTGCCAGCTGGGACCTAAAAATAATGCTAACTAGCTGCCGTTCTTCCCAGCATGATGTAGAAGACGACAAAGGCACCAATGATAAATGGTATTTACTGGGCGATGGGCTAGCAACATATTACCATTGTCCCATAAGAGAGTACAACCCCAATATTCATTCTCGAAATTGACCAAGGAAATGTGTCCATGTCTCCGTAGTTATGTCTGCCCCGAAGGGTAAATGTATATGAATGGAATATTGCTCAGACAAGCCAGAACAGAGCTCTATGGCGCAAGTGTACGAGGAGACCCGACCCCATATAAACTGGGAAGAGGGTTGGACAAAGAAGAAGAAAGAAGAAGATTGTCAGACTATCAACGGAATAACATTGTTGGCTCCGAATCAGTTCTACTTTTGATCTCGAGCTGGTAATGACGAGGTGCCAAAGAGATGGCAGGTACATATAGATACTATAATTTCGGGATAACCAGTTCTTTGTAGATAGAATATTGCCTTGACCGGTTTTAGCATTTGTATTGAGGTCTCCGTCACGTTATTATGAAAAATCCATTACTAGCCTGTCACCCAATATATCAAATGACTCCTTAGGAGATACGAAAGATAGTAGATCATATGGACGTAAATACGTGATGTATGTTATACTGTGTCGTGTATTCTGTAAGTTTGATAAATAAAGGAAAATCTTCTTTTGTAAAAGCTTATTTATTGATCACATATCTACAGATTTGTACAGTGACTTGTTAATAGTATAATATTATTCCTTAATACACCTTTTATATGATCTTCAATCCTGAAAATAATTTATCATAAAGTTCAAATGATTTCTTGGAAACAAATAAATTAATGTCAATATGCTGGTAACATCATTGGCTTATTGATTCAAAATCAATCTCATTATATAAAAAAAAATTTAGACCACAAACAAATTGTATACATTTTCTTTATGTTGTTGTTTTATAAAGACACACTTAGTCCATACGAATCTCTACTGCATAAAAAGAGTCTCGATAATACATACTGTTTCTTAACACTTCTTTTTTAATCTATGTACTGAACTATATAGCATTCTACATTTCACTTGTACATTTTCAACTTATAAATATATTTACATAAGGCATTTACAGTATCTAGAAACTAATCCATGCGCCTCATTTATATAATCCATCGATATAATAAAGTATAAGATCTAAACCGATATTCTTTGATCTGATAACCAGTAAGAAAGTTATTTATATCAAAATTGTACTCAAAAAGCTTGGATTATTGAATTGATATTATAATTTAAATAAATTACTTAAACCATTAATCACAGTCTTCTTGGAAAAGTTATAAATTATGATTAATACACGATGCATTATGAGTTCTTTAGGACTAGAAATAATTCTGATATATTTCCCATAGTAAAATGTATTTTCTTAATTAGTTGAGGAACATAACAGTCGAGTTAATAACTGTAGGAATCAGAATGTTGGTTTATGTTATTTCCACAGATTCCCAAAAAATACAATCTAATTAACTACGATTTTACCATCCGTTGTTTTAATTTCTTATTTTCAAATCTGGGTAAACTACTCATCGTACATTAAATTCTGTTTTTAATTTTACAATCCAATTTCTACGTTTCTTTACTTATTCCGTAAGTCTATACAAAACTACAATATTAATTATTTTTTCGCTATACTCTATGGTATAATTTAATTTATGTAGGCAATAGTTATTTTATTGACATTTTCTTTCTACGATTTCCACTTTCCATTTACTTCCATTCAATATACTTATTTACTAGTGACTAAACATATTTACTGAGACTAGAATCTGAGATCATTGAAAGCCAATTCTAATGTTTTAGTCAATAGATATAAAATATATACAAATAATTAGTAAGTACTTATAAAGACTTACACTAAAATACACCTATTTATCAAATTTGATTCCACTCTACCTCACAATATTCAATCACTACTTAACATTAATGATCCTGTTTTTAATTGACACATCCTATCAATTTTATATGATGAGTGAGAGATCAGACTTCAATAATAAATATCGTATTAATTTTTGAAATAAAAATGTGACACCGTAATACTACATTTAAGTTTCACGTATCACTACGTCTCCATTCAATTCTTATTGCAAAAATGTCCCATATCAATCCAGCAAACATATCCATAGCTCCTTCGAAATGAATACTAAATTACCAAATCGTAACTTCAATATTGCACAGTATACTTAAAGCATCGCAATGTACATAGACGAGCCTCAGTGTAAACAAAAGAAGAAGGCTGTACAGTTATTAATATTATCTAGAATACACCGATGATGATAACTCAGATGTATTTTTTGATCATAAAATGGGTTTAATTGTTTTCATACCAGCATTTCCAAACAAGGAGTTACATTTCAACAATTAACCATTTGTTAGTTATTGAATCGTTAATTATTATAATTAAGTGGCTGAATGAAAATTGGTGGAGTCTATAAAATGACCTTGTAAGATTGCTTGTAATTTTATTATCATCTTTGACTTTCCAACTACTATGATGTATCCAAAGAAAATATAATTCATTTGTAATCCCCCGAAATTCATGCTATTTCGTTTCAATGACTATAAAACCACATTTATATAAAAGTTACTACTAATCTATTAATCTAATGATTTTAATTTTACACGGTCTTACATTATAGTATTCAAATATCAATGATATTTATATTATAGACCTAAGATTCAGTTTGTTTTCGTAAAAACTGAGAAAATATATCTAAACCTAAGACATGACTAGAATCACTCATCTTTGGGACTAGATAAGACCCATACAACGAAAATAATTAGCAAAACCTAAACAGCCACAAGTACAAAATAAAATACAACTTCACAACAAATAACTTCGAAAACACAGGTAACAAGTTTTCAAATACAAACATACAAAGAACATAAAGTTTTTGGTACCCAAAACACAAATCAACATCAAAAATAAATATCTAAACCTATATCTGTCAATCTATTAAGTACAGTTACAATTATTCAAATTCCTTCAAACAGGTCCTACGTTTCAAAACTTCAACATGATGGTATCGTCATGTATATTCTTCCCACACGGCTCCGTGGCCTGTATGGTTTGAAACGTGGCCTGTTGGACCGTTCCTCAAGTGCACAGCCCTGTGTTTTCCACCAACGACCTGGCCAAAGCATCTGCTGCAGCCATATCTGTGACCTTCCCTTCAAAATGGCTTCTTACGTGGAACATGAACTCCGCTTTTCCTGCAAACTCTTGGCGACACATGAGGCAAAGGTGGTGAGCCTGAGTGTGTTGCTGTCTATCCGGAGGTGCGTAGTGTGTGTGACCTCCGTGGTTGAAATAAGTGCCTCCGTTGCCATTCTCGTTAATGACAGCCGCAGTAGATACTGTTGCTGTGGTCAACCCGTGCCCGTTAAGCAATTGCTGGTTCTGATTGTGGTGATGAAGGAGTTGGAGTTTCTCTTGATTGGACAAGTGGATCTTTTCTTGTTGCTGAAATATTACATGAGGTAGTTTATTAAAATCATCCATTATCAATAATACTAATAGTATTATATATATTGTATATAAAAGTATTGGTAAGAAAAAGCGATGGACCACGTTTTAATACAATAGTTTCAACAACAATACCCTAAACGTGATATAGGTATCGTGCATAAAGGACTATAGCAGCATAACTTCCTAACCTACTCAATACTTACTGTATCATAATGAACCATAATATCTACACCAATTTCTATGGCTATTAAATTCTCACCTGATGTTGTTGTTGTTGCTGTTGCTGCTGCTGCTGTTGTTGCTGCTGCTGGTTGGACTGCTGCATTTTGTCTTGCATCAGCTTGTTGCTGTCGGGCAAGTGGGACTTGGCGTGGGCCGACCAGTCTTCTCTCGAGACGAACAGCCTGCCACACAGTTCACAGGACCACGACACTACCATGCCCGGTTGAGTTGCTGTTGCTGTTGTAGCGTGCACCAAACCGGTGTTCTATGAATGGAGAAATGGAGAGAAGTTTTGAGAAGAAGCTAATAATTTTATCAGGACGTATACGTTAATAATAGTTATTAAAAATGGTTAAAACTATGCAACACGTTCTTTTCCTGAGTCGTTAGTTAGTGGTACGAGTATATAGGGATATTCATACACATTTTTGATCAGACAGTCAACACATATATGTTGCATCATAATACAGACGATGGCAAAGTATAGCAAAAGCATGGCAAGTTTATTTGAGCTTCATAAAATTATTGAATATTTAGAAAAACATGAAGTTTCTATATATTATTGAATCTCATGCTATTTATTTACTAAGAAAAATAGATGTAATTGTTACAACCATTCATTAAAAGTAAGAATAAAATATATTTATTTCTTGAATACTAAAGCGTGCATAACGTGACTACTAAAATGTGTTGATACCAAAGCATGCATTTAACTTGCGGTACTCTCGTAAACATCATTCACAATACCAAATTCATTTAAAAAAGAGTCTACTATCCTCAATTATTCTGACATATCTGTATATTACTTTGTGTTTCCTTCAAAACCGTTGACCCATTTGAGCCCACACCAAAAGTACACCTACTACTTACTCAACGTACAGACGTGCAGGCATGCAAACGTAAGTGAATGTGATGGTTTACCGTGAACGAGTGGCCTTGTACCTGGCAGACTTGCATCTGCTGGTGAGAGTGCTGTTGCTGGGCAGCCGCTATCTCTGCTTGGCTTGGCTTGGTGTCTTCTTGTTTAGCTATTTGGGGCTTCACATCGTCTAGTTTGAGGGTTGCTGAAAAATAAGGAGCTTGGTGAACTATGACTCTTAAAGACTAGTAATGTCTAGGATATTAGATCTCTTTAGCGATCGTATCGTGGGGTATTCCAATATCGCATACAAGTTCATTTTCACACGTTTACATGCTTTTATTGACATAAAATTAAATACTTTGTATATGAAAATATACGGAACTTTTCAGTTAACTAATATAAAATAGAATAGAAAAAAATTTAATCACAAAAACAGCACAGGTAATAATATATTTATGTTATTGTTTGATATTATAAGTAGAAAGTTATTAGCAAATCAAACTATAACTTACTTGTATAAGTAGTTGTATCTTTTTGATAATATTCTTCGTGTTGATGTTGATTTTCAACGCCACCTGTCTTCACCACTGCAAGAAAAAAGCATAACTTATTTAAAATGTAGGTCATTTTATATATTTCTCTAAGATAGTTTTTTTAGTTCATTAAACGGTCGCCTAGCTGGGACTTCTACTCCTAATGGGATTGGTGTAAATGAAATTTATTGGGCGATGGGCTAGCAACCTGTTACTATTGTTCCATATGACATCACAACCCCATGTCAATATGTGACAAATGCTGTTTTCATAGCGCCAAAGTTCTCTCCACCCCGAAATGGATTAAAGGACGTGTTTGTTAATTGTATTATGTTGTATTATATGTTACTCATGAATACTTACATGGAACAGTCAAGGTCCGTTTGCCCAAAGGCGCAATGTTGGAGGGCGTCACGTGTTTCAGTTTGTTCATGTGAAGCACCAGTTTATCCCGTCTCGCAAAGGCCTTGTTACATACTTCACAAACGTATGGTTTCTCGCCTAGGAATAGTAAAAATCATCATACATATATAATATACTTTATACGTAAATTAATTCCTTTTCTGTTTCACAGAGACTCGGAGGAGGTTCCGTCACTTTTAGGGATCAGGAAGGTGATGGTATAAATATCAAAAGCATAAAAATTGCATCGTATTGTACGTTGTGTTATAAATTTAGTTTAAAGTTGAATATGGTTGACCACTAAGGATCAAAACTTTCATTGAATTTGTTAGTTTGTAAATTTGTAATCGATTTTCAATCCTATAGACAACCGTAATAAATTCTTACCTGTATGTATTCTCATATGTATAGTGAGTTTGTCTTTTCGTGCTAGTCCTTTGCCACACACCGTGCACTCAAACGCCTTACCTCCTGTAAAAGAAGCAATCAATTAATATTTCTCCTTTAACAAACTCATTTGTTAAGTAACTATTTTGTCAAGGTACATAATACCTTCGCTTGTAGAACTGGTGGGTTTTATTGAAGAAAGCTTTCTGATAGTTGTAGCTGCATTGGTGGTCGTTTGAATGGTCTTAAGTCGGGTAGCTGGATGCATTGAACCTCCTTCCGTGTAAGGTTCTGTGAAAGGTATGAGGTTCGGCCGAGGTATGTTCGTCGTCACTTCAGGAGACCTGATGAAAGAAAATACCTACTAAGTAACAAATTATTTAGCTCTTTTAAGGTTCCTACATAAGAAATTCTTGAAGGAATTATTTTATTACAAATCTATTTTAAAATCCTTGCCAAGCCATCTTTAGCACAGTTCGGGATTGGAATAGAATAAATATGGAATATAAATGATCTACTGGAAGATATTGGTAAGCTGTTGTCAGTTCATCGGCCAATCGAATCAATTTCTTTCAGATCCCTAGACGATGGACTTGAAAGACATCAGCTAGTTAGCATTACGACTTAGCTGATACGGGACATATGTAAGCATTATATAATACTCGTATAATATTTTTTTCAATAACTAGCTGCCTAGCTGCCGTTCTTCCTGGCATGTCGTAGGAGGCGACAAAGGGAATAGAACGAAGTAAAATCTATCGATCGATGGGCCATCAACCTGTCACCAATGTTCCATGAGAATCACAACTATTAAATGACCAAGGAAATACATAACAAGTCTCCGAGATTCTATCCGGAAAAGAAATCGAAGCACCTTAAAGTATAATATATATTTGTTTCACAAGAATTTTCTTACCAGTTGCCAAGACTCTGCAAAACTCGTACTCCGCCTTCGAAGCCCATTCCGACGTCATCAGGCACTGTGAACGTGCTGTCGGGGCCATTGGTACTCGATGAGACTTGAGGAACTTTGATCGGGGAGTTGATAGTGGTGTAGTGGTGCTGTGTCGAGCTCACTGTTGGAGGTGATGGGTGGCCTTGGTGTGTAGCGTTACTTGTTTGTACGGTTTGCTGAAAGAGATAGGATAGTTTAAAAAACTTGAGCAGAACTACCGGAGTCGATATGCCATTGATATAGAATATTGGTGAATAAATATTGTGTATATTGGAATTCGGCGTAGCTCAGTCGTTAGCTCAGGCCTTGACGCTTTCATAGAAGCCACTTTTTAAAAATACACAGCACTCAACATGTGACTAAAAGCTGAAAGAAATTGTTAACTGAAAGAAAATTAATTGCTAAATTAAGTTTCTTTGAATTTTTTGTTCTGTCTACCCTTTCGAAGATAGGAACATTTTATACGTGTTCTCTTATACTTACTTGCATTTCTTGATGGTGCCTTTGTGCGTTGTTATTTTGCTGTTGTTGTTGCTGCTGCTGTTGTTGTTGCTGTTGCTGTTGCTGAAAAGTTAAAAATAACAATTACAAACAGCGAATTAAGTAATTAAATTTTTAAAATTTATAAGACACAAATTTTACATAATTATCACATTAATAGATTTAGTATCATTATTTTTTTGGTAATGGAAAATTAAAAATAGCAAATGTTTGACAAAATCACATAATCAGCCTAATTCCTATTATTTACATACATTATTAGAGGTCAAATAGCGACATAAAAATTATTTTTGGATCATGTATTATCAGAACTAATTCATGGAAAAAGATTATAAATATTTGAGACTTACAACGTGTTGCTGCTGCTGATGTTGTTGATGTTGCTGCTGTTGTTGTTGTTGCTGTTGTTGTTGTTGTTGCTGCTGCTGCTGCTGCTGATGTTGCTGCTGCTGCTGTTGTTGTTGCTGTTCTCTTCTCGCAGCGGCCGCAGCCTGTGCCATGTGTTGCTGAACGGCAACATGTGCTTCTAGATAAGCAGTCTTCTGTGCTTCAGTCATTTTGTCCATGTTCACCGTGCCATCCTAAAACAGAAAATAAAAGTTAATAGAAAAAAAAAGTTGTAATGAAAATGACCCTATGACCCTATTAAGAAAATAAGAAGAATACTGGAGAATAATGTTAGAGTGATCACTATAATCCCAACCAAACCTTAAATTACTATCCACTTTTACGTTATCAGGTGAATTAAAAAATATTTCGTATTCTAAGAGATATTTCGTATTCTAAGTGTTTTCAGATAATAATCGTCTTGTCTGGCATCGTCGTCTAAGATAGTACCAAACCAATATATCACAAGAATATAATATACGACTACCACAAACTATATGTAATAAATATAACTATTTTGTTTATGATAATTCTAATGTATAATTTCATAATTTAAAAAAAAATTTTAAATTTAAAAAAAAAGGTTTTAATTAAAAAAAAATATTGTTAGTGTTTTAATTATATGCGGTTTTTTATAATGATTGACAATATTGTACTTTTTTTAAATACATAGATATCTAACACGAAGACAACTCGTAAAATTCTTTCGCCAATACCCGTAATAGGCTCGCAGCAGGGCCGAGGCCGTAGGGAGCGGGGTGGCGGAGCGTTCACCCTGTCTGTGACAGAAAGTAACAGCCCCCATACCATGAACCCCGTCAAATCACTACGCTGTAACCGCACCTTAACTTACAAGTCGCTAACACAGCTGTTTTGTTTATAAACTAAATTGTGGGAGTAAACAATGGTTTGGAAGATTTAATATTAGCTTGCAGTATTGTTATTTCGTTTGTATTGTTTTTTTATATTTCTGGATGTATTATTATTATTAAACATTGGACGAATTAGGTAATTATATATATTAAGTATATTATTAAACCTTTTTGCTGCGACAATAACATGCACAAGCTATACCCCCTAGTTTGTAAGTTAGATTTGTAAAATATTTGTAGTGTGTATGTTTTTGTTGCTGTAAATAAATGCTTTATTAATTAAAGATAAAACAATAAATAAACCTGAGACTGAAAAAAACTGCAGTTCAACACACAAACAGAGAAAACGTTAGGATAAAACTAGTGAATCTACTATCATAGTAACAAATGTATTAGAAAAATAAATAAAATTACTTATGATGTCATAGACATATTCCAGAAAACAAATGGGTTCAATGACACCCAAAAGCAACGTGGTAGCTTAATAAAATGATTACAATTCTAAACCCTTGATGTTTTTTCGTAGGGGAGATAATAACCAATTTAACAATAACATATTACGATATTAGTTTGCTTTCAATTCATTTATCACTAAACTAATCAGGTAGGCCAATGTTCGTAGCTAATACAGAGACGGATATTTATTTATTTTGTGTATTACTTTTGGTTGTATTGAGTTTAATTAAAATACGGAACTTGGTGAATATTTATACTGTGAGGGTAACTACATTTTGATAAATAGCTGTTTTTATATGAAAATATATTAAAACATTGACTGAATAGATAAACAAAGGTCACATCCCTAGTAGTGTACCCTTATCGGATAATTTAAAAGGGGCACTAATGAGACGCGTGTGCTTTATCCCTAAGGGAACATTATCTTCAAACCCCGTTTTAGATATGCAAATTCTCATAATAATACGCAAACACATAAAAGAACGAACAGTAGTAAAAAGTTATGGAATTTTTCTTCTTCTAATCGATGTATGTAAGTAGCTCGTCTCTCGTAAGTAGCTCATATGTAACTAAAGTAAAAAGTAGAGTAAATAGAACCTAGTATCTAAGTGAAGTAAAAAGTAGAGTACCTAGGTTTGTACTCATGCCATAAATAGAAGTTCCTAGGCGATCGATCGTACTTTCCCCTTCGTTCAGCCCTCTAACCCTGGTAATGGTAGGGGTTTCTCTTTCATTCGAACATATTGGATGAAAGTAATTTTAAAAAATGTGGTTTTAAATTTGACCATACGTATTTATATCATAAATACTTTTGTGTACGTGCTAATACAAATGATAATTGTAGAACTTGATTTAAGATGAAATTATAGTTGTATTTTGTTGTTCGATTATTTATAGCTGAATAAACATATCTAATTCCATAGACACATTTTATCAATTTAAAATCGCCAACAAAAATGCACAAGTATGAAGTTTGTCAAGTCCTATATATATATAATAAATAATAATCAAACAATCATAGAGATCCTGCCACATAAGGTGGCAGTTGGAGGCGTCGCCACAGTCGCGTAATTCAGTGTTACCAGTAAACACGCCAAAACTAGCACTCACTGTGCCATACGGCTCGATACATTATAGGTTTCATTTGTAACGGTCTTTGGTTGCAGAGCTATAAACTCAAATAAAACAAATTAATATATCAAAGTCAAAATATGTTTATTAAACTATTTCAAACATGATTAATAATTAACGGGACTTATCCTTCTTATTATATATTACATATATTATGTGTTCCTTCACTCTGTCCGCAATAGACCGTTTAGTGTGTTCGACGTAGGATTTCCCACAGCTGCAATCAATCTTATACACACCCTTATATCTTATATCATGAGTATAAATCGCGTATCTCTTAAAACTATTATTTCAAACATGGCACTGAGCATTGTCTTTACATATTTTTTACCGAGGTTAGATCAGCGGAGACCCTAGCTTGGAGAAGAACTAACAAGAAACTCCGGAAATCAATTTATTATAATCACCCTTAACAAACATAAAAATTACAAAGAGTGGGCAAAAAACACAACGCTGGTAATACTAAATTTACCTTTCATACAAAATAACACGCAATGGCGGTAACGTCAAATTTAGTTCCAAGTTTGGCTACTGCCACCTTATGTGGCGGGATCTCTACAACAACAACCTCGTAACACAAACGTAACCTTCCGCGACCATTAATTCAAAGCAATAGTTTCTATAGCGCTTCTTTCAACGAACGCGTGTTTTCAATACCAACAGGTGAGCGTCTTGACATTAAGTCATTGCACTGGGGGGAGCGTTCACCTAATGCAACTGATGATTCAGGAGGCTCCCCCTAGTGGTGGCGCTGATGCGGGGGCCATGGCGGAATCCTTCACCTCCCCACACGCCGCTAGGTCAGGGTTAACTGTGCCCCCGAGCCTGGGAGACGACCAGCCTTCCACGTTCAGGGGGGCACAACCACGTGCTTCGGGCCCTTGGCCTTCCTTCCACTCTTCTTTCCCATTCACTGCTATTATGGCTTCCAATTGACATTTATCTACATTTGAAATTGGCAAACAAATCATAACGGGAAAAAGTGTGCTTATTGTTAATTTGAGTAAATAATGGGCTTACAGTGAGTTAAATTGTTAATTTAATAGTCTGTGACATCGAAGATATGACTCTTCGAATCATAGAGCAGACAAAGCTTCGCCAAATCGATCAGGAGCAGTCGTCGGTCAATTAACCGACAAGGCCAGTCGTATCGCGCATGGACATGCGTACATATTCCAAATCCAGATATTTCCTGGCTCCGTATTGCGCATCGGTCGCCGTCCAAAGCCTTATTACATTACAGTTAAAGCAGACAATTCATTACTATCGGGAAAACTTGTGAAAACGTTCAGCAATGGGTCTTCAAATATTCACTTTAAAGTTGCGATTCCTTTGTGTCACCTCTGCGATGCGACGCTCAGTATTGTGGGCTTTATATCGCGAATGTTAGAGTTGATATTTGTTTGAGGGGGCGAGGGAGGAAGGGTGTATGGAGACGATCAATAGAGGCGGTCGGGGTGGGGAGGCGCGGCACCTCCCCTCGCGCCGTGCACTGCCCGACTCTGCGATCCAATACATCCCGCGACAATACATGGAGATTTGGATGTTTTTATTATTCATTTATGTTATTCGGCAAACACTACAATTAGCCCTGCTTTTGAGCAATATAAGTAGGAAATGGTCATTGTAATATTATTAATGGTCGTCAATTTGTATAACAAAGAGACCGTTCTAAATATAGCAAATAATTATATTCAAATACGTTGATAATTAAGTAGAAGAAAATCCCTTGAGCGTAAATCTTATAATAACTTGACTTGACTTGAGCAAAACTTCGGAAAGAAAACATTTGTAATTTTTGGGTTTTATCTTATAAACTACATATTTTGGATGGTATGACATTATTGTGGTGACATGTATACTTGAATATCAGGTTGGTAGCTTATCACCAGTAAATGTCATTTACCTCATCTCTTAATCTCTTCCTCTAAAACTATGAAGGCAGAAATAAGTAAATTCCGTTGACCCCTAGTCTTTTAGAGACTTCCTACATCTTGGGAAGAATAACCTCCAGTGGCCGTTCTTAACAAATCATAGGCCACCAAATCTTTACTAATTAATATTAGTCATATCGTAGTTAAAAAAAATCACAATCGTAATTCGACAGCACTTTGATGTAAAGTTGTGAGTGGAGTAGCAAATTTGACAAATTTCGCCATAGTTTACTGAATCTAGCTCAAATGTGTTAATAATTATTTATTTGTCAAGTTAACCAACATAACAAAAAACAAAAATAGTTATAAGATGTTCAATTTAAAGAAAATCTAGCTTGTGTAGCGGATACACAAATAAGTTAAGCTCCACGAAGCAATATCTTGTGTATACAAACTTAAGTTAAGTTTCACACCACAAATAATAATAATATTTGGACATTATTACAGAAATTGAACTAGCCCCGTTGTAAATACATTTAAGACTTGTGTTAAGGGTACTAGTCAACGTATATTTAAGAAATGTATACATATCATACATAGATAAATACATAAATAGCATATATAATCAACGACCAGACTGGAAAGCAGAAGAAAAGCGTAGTTCTTAACTCTGCCTCCACCGGGAATCGAACCCGGGACCTCATGATTAGCGTTCAGGTGTCTAACCGATCGCGCCACGGAGGTCGTCAATATATTAGTGCAGTTCCCAGCTAAAAGGGCCAGTGACCAACGTACCTGGAAGTTGATGGTAGAGGTGACTATCCTCATGGACTCGGCGTAGTTCCTGAGCACAGCGTCGGTACTGAGGCAGTTTTGCCGCCACTCGTACAACTGCTCCAGTTTCCCGACGCATCTTTCGCATATCTTCTTTGGCAAGAAATCGTCTTTTGATACTTGCTGTCACGAAAAATAAGAGGATAATTACATAAAATTTATTATGTGACTTATATAAGTTCATTTAATTAAAGAAAACATAAAGAAACAAAACACTGTTAACTGCATGTAACACATTTACATAAACAGGAACATTTTATACCAAAAAGGAAACCCGTGATGCAGTGAGAAGATATGTGAAATTAGACTGATATGAATGCACACCCAAAAGGGATGAAAGGATGTGAGTACATAATACATCCTATTACTTTTTTCTATGTAAAGGATCCCACAAAAAGCGAGATTTACGATAGTTTCGATAATTAAATATTTATTTATATGGTGAATGAAATCATCGTGAGTTCAAAAAGGCTGATTGCATATATTATATATTTATAGTATAAGGGATTATATGTGTCACATTGAGTTCTAGGTATTTTGTGAAAATTGGATTTGTTGTGGCTATATACATTGCAATTTCAGAAATTGACATGCAAATCTATCCATATAAAAAGGAGTTCTGATTCAGTTACATGTAGTATTCGTGAATTAATAGTTAAAAATTGCAATAAGTATGTTTTGTCCATGCTAAATAAACATACGATTTCAGGATGCGTTTTCTTAATTACAAACTAATATCGCTTACTCTATCCTCTAACTATGTCAAGGGTAAACTCTTGAATAAAACTTTTCTCATTAAATATACACACATGTATTTAGCCCCTTCAGTCCCTTCATAGATGAGGAAACCTCGCAAACTTAGGTGGTAATTGTTTTTGAAATAATTGACTTATGACACTAATTAATTCAAAAGAGTTATTAATGTAGCTGAGGTTAAAATTATCGACATTGAAAACTTTATCCTCAACCAATTTGTCTATAAGTAAGTAAGTAAAGGAAGTCTATAAAGCGTTAAGATTTGTTGACGGAAATTACAATAATTACTTTCTTTAAGGGTTCGTTAATTTCATAAAAGTTACATCTTGATAAAATAATACTTTCAGAAAATGTAATTACTAATTTTAATGGGAAGCACGAATGAAACCTTTTAAATGCAATGAATCCATATAAATATCCTTTGTAAAGATAAAAGCATATCAAGAGAACGTTGCCCAATTATTACTACTGTGTCATATTTGGAAACAAAGAAAATAGGGGGTTCCTGAGATGCCCGGGAAATTATTCAATGGGTCGTAGCGCGCATGCGTCTACGAGAACGCTACGACAACCTTTTGTAGCCGACGTTGTGCTACGAGTTTAATGATGAAAATTGACACACTATTTTACTATAAGGCTTTGCTAATCAACTTAAATATACACTAAATAGTCAGTTGTTATCAAAATACGAATCATTGTTATTTAGACAGTTATATTTTACATTGGGAGCTTCAAGCCGAAAAGAACTTTTAGAGCAACAATAATATAGTATTTGATATTTATCGTAAATCGTTTATTACTCACCATACTAGGCAGACACGACCGGAGCTTATACAGAATCTGTCGCTGCTCCGACTCCTTGTCAAAGATGTGGAGCCGAGGCCCGCTCTTGAGCGAGCAGAGCCTGCACAGATCCGTGAAGGCGGTAAAGTTGAGATCCTCGGGCTCCGTCATAGCGAAGCACCGGATCAGGAGGTCGAGGAGGCAGGAGTTATCCATGTGGACGAGTGGGTCGGTCAGGCAGGCGCGGGTGCACTCGGGGAGGCGCGGCGCCCCTCTGGACTCCACTCCACGACGCACGCACGCACCACCTCCCCCCTCTCCCTACACCCGGCCTCGCCCAAGGGGTCGACGGTGCAATTCTAATTGCGCATTGATCGCTCAAAAACCAAACAGCCTTAATAATGCGCATGTAGCGATGCACGGATTGCCTTCTTCTCGTAGGTTTGTTTTTGGGCGGTTAGTTTTAATACAATTATGTAATTGTATCACTGTTGAATTGACTGTTGTAAGTCATGTAATATGGAAACTGTACAACTGAAATAATAGTTATATAGGGAGATGTTACTTTAATAACTTGATGGATATCCATGCTTTCCACCTGTTAATGAGGAATTGTAGGACACGAAGTAAAAAGTAGATCGTGTTGTTATTTTAAAGAAATTAAAGGTTGATTGGATCGATTTGGCAAGGGTTTAGCAACTTGACACCAATTAATTTCATCAAAATTCCGATATTCAAGCTAAAGTTGTTACAGCGATATTCTCGATAGAGATTATATAGGACAAGAATATTAACGTACAGCCAATAAATATTAATTTTACTTTCAATATCCTCGACCCAGGGAAAATCTTCTGTTAAATTATTAAGAGTAAGTGGGTGTCGTGGAATGATGCCATAATATATTCATACAACAATCCTCACGCTATGACAAAACAATTATCTATATTAAAACAGTAAATACTACATACTTCTCTTTATATTTCGACGATTATATTGCAACCAAAATATCAGTAAATATTGAATTGATTCTAATCTGAACGATTTCATTGAAATTATTTTATAAACAAAAAATCCATAATTATATTTATTCTATACGCTTAATTGAGCGCAATAATTCTCGAATAGACTTTATAGGAACCTCTATAAAATGTCAGTGTACAGTTTTCACTGTTCCCCTACTGAAAATAAAGCTCCACTAGTCCTTGTAAGTGCCTACTACATTATCTGATAATAAGCTAGATCACCGTGTTTTACAAGAATTAATTAATATTACTTCTAAAAGACACTAAATGCGACGTAGAGTAGGATACCCCATGCCAGGTGTACCCATGACCTGAAGAAGGTCGGTGGTATTGGCTAGATAAGGATCACGACTTATCACGTTTCGAGGCGCATTCTGAAGGTGGCATATGTCTAGCATTGAACTGCTATAAGCTGCTTGATTGATTGATTTTATCGTTTATATCCTTCCTTTATTGTTCAGGCGTGATCACCAGGTTACATGAGTTACATACGTTTACATTGAAGTTTTTAATAAGCTTCTGAATAACAAGTTATCAACTTAAAAATTACTATCAACTTAAAAACACCAAAACCTAGGTATAAGCTTGACTTGACGACCTCCGAGACGCAAACGGTTCAGTTCCTGAACGCAAATCGTAAATCTCGAGTTCGATTCCTAGTTTAGACAGAGTTAAGAACTACGGATATCTTCTGGTTTCCAGTCTAATTGTTCACTGTATATGCCTTCTATAATAATCATACAGTTCTAAAATATACATTGCCCAGTACCCCTTAAATATTTAACAAACTTACCAAGGGTCTAGTTTCATAAGGTTATAATGTCCTACAATATATCATGATAGTACGAAATTATTAATTAAACATTTTCTTTTCAGGATACAACAGCGTCATCACACTCCAGTAGCCATGATTCAGAGAAAGATGATCAGTCGGAGCGGACTCTCGCCATCATCAAGCCAGAAGCCTACGACCAGGCTGAGGCCATCGAGAATGATATCATCGATCACGGCTTCACTATCATTGCTGTGAGTTATGCTGTTGTTGTATTTCTTATTGATACATACAGATATATACATTCATGTCCCTTAATTCCTTTCGGAGATAACCTTGGATCATGAAAAAATATTCTTGTTACTTAAGCTTGAATGTCGTTGTGACGAGGGGTTGTGATGTCATATGGAACAATGGTAACAGGTTGTTAGCCCATTGCCCAATAGATTCAATATATCCCTAGTTCTAAAACGCTAGTTGCTATAGTCAGATTTGAACAATGGCTTAGGAAAGAAAAACATCATGTAATGAATAAATCGGAAACCTCTGATTACACGATTTACAATTTATTTCTTATTTTCGTCGCTTTTCATTATACTTGTGTGCTTACAATAAACATTGTTAACTGGCTAGCTTTATGAGTATATTTTAAATCATTAGAACACGTTAAATAAATAATTATTTGAAAGCGATAAATTCAAAATCTTATAACACGTGAAAAAAACAATGATTTGCAAATAAAAACGCCGTGTCCAATGATAAATTGTATTCCTCAGTAACCTAATACGAGATTTCCGTTCATTAAAGCTTGCTCTCCAAAGGGTTGTAATGCAAAATCTATGTAAAGGGAGGCTGTAGGAGGGTGTCGCGTGCGTGAGGGTAGCATCCGTTGCGTCGCGGAACGATGTCATAGAAACCTGTAGTAGGGTTGCCAAAACTTAACCTACATATATGTACATATAGTCGAATTAGCTTAATCTGAATCATTCAAGGTGGCAATCAATCAAATAATCCCTAATCTGACTGGATCTTAACTTGTCTATACTATCTATGTATTTAATGGGTTAATATGGTTTCTGCATTACAAAACTTTTGATTGCTATTTTTTATGCATGCTTATGTTTAGGTGTAGGACCAGAAGCATTTATCTGGCTTGGGTTGGACACTACTTTATAATTATTTCAATTAAAATATCTGTATGGAGAAACTCTTTTTCATTCTACATTTCTTTCCTCCTCCTTCTAAGAAAAAATATTGATAAGTGTGCATCAACCCTATCGTAACACGCGTACCATTTCCCCTCTCCCTATTGCATAATATCACCCGCGGTCACTGCTGTCTAACTCAAACTATTACATAAACTCATTAAAAATTCTAATCCTAATATTCAAAAGGGTATCGGTCAATGGCTTATATAAATTAAAAAAAAAACTTTCATAAAGTCTACAACACGTTTCGTGTTTTTAAACGTTAGCACGATTGTTGAACAGCGATTAGTATGTTTATTGTATTATATGTAGCTTTGGGAATCAATTAACACAAACAGTAATTATGAGTTTGATCCTAGAACAATTTCGGATTTCTATACACAATTGACCAAGGAGGTATATTCATATAACATGCATACACTTTCCAACCTTTTCACGACCTTAGAAGTATCTACTAAGGCAAAGATCATGGATCCCCATTCTGGCCAATCCAACTACCTTTCATTTACACACTTATATTACATTGAATAATATAATGGGATTAATAATCTTAATCTTATTTAAATTTCAGCGACGTGAAATTGAGTTAACCCCTGAACAAGCTGCAGAGCTATATCGCAGCCATTATGGCGCTGAGTATTATCCACATTTAGTTGCCCACATATCGAGTGGTCCCGTTATTGTGCTAGTTCTAGCGGCCCGAGACGC
Organism: Leucoptera coffeella; assembly: GCA_030578115.1. Classification (NCBI taxonomy): domain Eukaryota; kingdom Metazoa; phylum Arthropoda; class Insecta; order Lepidoptera; family Lyonetiidae; genus Leucoptera; species Leucoptera coffeella. The sequence continues at coordinate 79,407 of JAMBLF010001023.1, forward strand.
TATAGTGCGATGGAAGAACTTGATTGGTCCAGCAAGGTTAGAGCAGTTTATTTTATCTAGCAATTTATGAAAAAGCAAACACGGACTTTTTAGTCGATAACTATTTTCTTACAGCTAGAGTCTCAGCGCCGTGTTGTCTCGATCTTTTGGAGCCCGTGAATTGGCGAAATGGCACCTATTTTCAATGCATTATTACGCGTCGTTCTCAATACCGGACTATCGTCGTTCCGTTTAAATAATAAATAAAATATTTATTTACCAGAATCGAAAAACATAAGAGGGCCGAGATTCTCCAATTTCTGTGTGATTTGAGTAATGTTTCGTGTGTAAGTATAATGTGTTTAATATAATTTATTGCAGAGTTGAAGAAGCCCAATCTTATTGGCCAGATAGTTTAAGAGCTATTTACGGAAAGAGAACTGCTTATGGAAATTACTTCAACGGTCTGCACGGCAGCCATAACCGGAAAGAGGCGGTGCGCGAAATACATTTCTTCTTTCCAGGAAGTAAGTGATCAATAGATAAAATACACTAGAATTTGAACTTTACATGGTAGAATATAATGAACATTGCCCCTGGTGTGAGTAATCTCATGGCTTAACATTTTCATCGCCGCGATTTAAATCTGAATCAAACACATTTTTTTACTGGCAATAATTAAATGTAACAGACCTATTCCATGTCCTGTAAAAATTGCTTAGGTCGATTAGATCACATATTGAAAATGAATGACTGTAGAGACTAGTCGCTATAAATGCCGATTGTGTAAGGATGTCTGTGAAGTGAAAGTTGTTTGCCAGGATCGGTAAAAATAGGGAGTAGTAGTAGATCTATACCTAACCTATTCCTTCGTGAGATGAGCGTGTTATTGATTTAATATATGTACTCGTTACATATATATTCATTCACGTTCTTAAAATCCTTTCGGGGTGAACCGAATCTCGGCCATATCTCCTAGCTCACTTATTAGCATGAATATTGGGGTTGCGATGTCATAATGGAACATCAATGACGGGTGAGCCCATCGCTCAATAGATTCTATTTACCCTTAGTCGTCTCATGACATGCCGGGAAGAACGGCAGCTACTTAGTATTATTTTTCTGAACCAGACTAGCACAGGAATACTGTATTGTACTCGTAACCGTTGAATACAATCAGTTCCGGTTTCTCGTTACAGTGATCGTCGGCCCAATCCTCCAGAAATGGCAAATACACGATTATTTGCTGAAATACGTGCTGCCAACCTTGATTCCCTGTTTGAGCACTCTGGTGGCGCAGAGGCCAGAAGAACCCATTCTGTGGTTGGCCAATCGGCTGGAGAAGATGAATCCAATGGGACCGCAGTTGGTTTCGTGTGACGATGAGGATCCCAACTGTGAACAGGTCGAATCTGACCACACTTTGCAATATAGATGCGGCCCTAATGAAGACGTTTAGAACTTGGTCAATAATTTGTCTGATAGTATGTTTGGTAAATGGTTTTTGTGAGTTCTCGAAAGTTTATTAAATCTTTGGAAAGGGGTGGAATACTGTGTTCCCAGAAGTCTTTGTGAGGAGGAATATTATTATTAATACTTATAACATAGATTGTCACTGAATTACATGTAGATTTATTATTAATAAATATTTCTTTTCTGTTGACCAATAAACATATTTATAATTGTATAACTCTTTACACTCTTGTATTTTTTTATCGATGATATTCTTGGCTATGACTAACTGTGTTAACTAGTTGTATTAAATAACAACTAAATTCACCTCTTCCTCCCTTCCAGACTATAGCTCAAAAGAAATTATTTTTGTCTCATCTATTCTTAAACACTAGAAAAGAATTTAAAATAAATTTTTAATAAAGAAAAGGGAATAAGTATGAATGAAAAATCACTTCAGTATGGTAATCATTGATATATTTATACAGTATTCGATACTACAAAAGTGCTGTCACTAAATCTATCACAGGTTGATGATTTTGTCATGCGATTAACAAAATGACAAAGTATTAGTTATTAAAACCCGAAAGACTAAATATAACTGAAAAATGGAATGACAATAAAACCACCTTACTTATAAGTACAAAAACATCTTAACAATAGATATTAGAAGAAAAAGATTTTTTAATCAAATTGACAGTTATTTATAAATTTTTTTCAAAGCTAGCATTATTATTTATTAAAAAACGAAAAATATTGTCTTATTCTTCAGTAGAGATTCTTATGATATTTTGATGAATCAAAAACAAATTGATTGATGCATTTTAATCTGAAAAAAAAATTAATATTACTAATAATATATCATGACGCCATTAATAAAGAACATAGTTGACAGTTTGCTAGCTTATCGCCCTATAGAATCCATTGACCTCTTAACCCTTAATCACTAACTACAACACGGTAGGAAGAAGACAGCAAATAAGCATTCTATTTACGGTCTAGATAAGCTTATCAATGCAATTTATTAATCCTTTAACATTTTTTCTTATTTTGACTGCGTGTTTATTAATAACCTCCAAATAATAAAATTAAATACACTAAAAAGATTCGTAGTAAGAAAAATATATAAACTAAAAAGTGTAGTAACTACATAAAACAGTAGTTGTATAGTATTAAATGTAGTAACTGTCGTACCATCAATCATGATTCTTCTCGCGGTACATCTGCACGTAGGAGCCGGGGCTGTCGTCGCAAAGGCCGATCTTCCCGCAAACGGCTTTGGCGCCGTAGTCTTCGATCAGATTAATGATGCTCTCGCCGTAAACGTTCAGCATGCTTTCACACTAAAACATAGATAAATATAACATAAGCATAATTGGTAATCAGAGGTTGCGGAGTAGTAGGTTCAGATCTTCATCTTCACAATAACGAAGGTAGTAATGGCCACGTCGTACCCACGTGTTGGACAAAAAAGTCAGTACTCAATGAGACAGGCGGTAAGCCGTGTCGCCAATAACAAGCACTGACTATTACCTGTTCGGTAAACAAGGTTTATTTTGAATTTGAAAGAATTTGAATCATAACGAACTTACCCTGTCCATGTACTTAGCGGGCAACAGAACACAAGACTTCTCAATGACATGCACGATGCTCTCGTCTGTCTTCTTGTTATGAAGGGCCTTTTTCACAGCTGACACTACGGCTTCGCAAACGGCACAGTTGAGAACGTCACCTGATAATCGAGTAGGAGCATTTGTTATAAACTTTATTTTTATTATTATACACTTTAAAGGTACTTTTAAAGGTAATCACATATCTTTATAAATTTATCGTGATATGACCCGGTCTCACATAATTAATAAAATGAGTATAAATCGCGACTGTTTAAAAATAACCACTTTAAAGTTCTAAAAATATATGGTCGAAATATGGATAAAAGATCTAGTTTAGAAGCTGAGGCGTTATTATTTGAGTACATTAGGTACATATTGATATAAAGGTTTGATGGTGTGATATATGCCATAAATTGTACAAATATATTACTGTATCACTTGATTTGCAAAACAATAATAAACAACTCAAATGCTAGCTAACTAGACAATATTATGAATTCATCAAAAATTTGAACATGTCAGTTTCAATTGCATTTTCGCAGACCATGATGAACACTATTTACAGACCGTTAATAAAACGTTAATGATCTCTACTTACTTCGCACAGTGTTCATAGTAGGTCCACAAAGTTTCAGTTCGGTACACACACGGCTAGGGTCCAGATCTTGTACCAACAAGCTGATAACCAAATCCGCGTACTTCTCAACAAACTGGTTGCAGTCTGGGCGCACGGTTTTCGGCATATGGTTGCACACGCTGTGAACGACCTTTTTCACTTCATCCTGATAAGAGAAACAAAATTTGATACATATACATTCGCTTTCTGTAATTCCTTTTAGGGTGAACGAACTTTGGCGACATTATAACTGCGTGGACACAAACTCGTATCCTTTAAGCGTATTTAGTAAGCTGGAAGTTTTGAAGCTATTTTCAGACAGGTACTATAGATGTGACTATATCTTAATACAAGTCATGAGACGATCTCGGAGGTAATTGAGGTGCGCTATATTTTCATAACCTGGCAAAGCACTTTTACTAATGTCATACATAAACCTTCTGCAATAACTAAAGATAGTAATGCAATAAACAAGTGCATGTATAGTGGCTATAGTAACAGTACTTATTCAAACTGAGTACATATTGTTTGCAACCATGTGAACATTTTACACTTTACTATGTATACTTATACGAACCTCGTTATGCTTATCCTTTATTTGGCTTTCAATTTCTTGAAGCACAAACTCGCAAACAACGCACACTGTCTTCTGAGTAACTTTAGGTTTCAGCGGCTGTCCGTTTCTTGTGTTGTCGGGTATCTCGTTGGTCTCTACAAAAATACATCTTATATTAATATAAAAAGAAAATGTACACAAAAGAAAATAATTTAATTATTGTAACAAAAACATACACAAATACACAGAGTGTGTTAAAATATTGTACTAAAAATCCTGTCCGAACGTTTCATTCGTTCAATACTTTCATTCATATTGATTGATAACTAAGTATTTGAATTTAATTATTTATTTATCTTTTCATTTCATTCGCATCTTTTCAATTTCATTTCTTACCGATATCTCCGACAGCGTGACTCTTAGCGTCTTCATTTTGTTTCTGAATTTTATGGTTTCGTTTGTAATGGTTACCGTCGGCCATGCGGCTTGGATTTTCTAGCACGTCCCTCATGCCCTTAGGGAATCCCTGAAGGTTGAACGGATCAACCTTTACGGATTGACTCTTGCACAGTTTCAGGTAGACACAGATTTCCTGAAAGTGAATACAAATGTTTAAAATATTTCTTGTTCATTTTTGTATATATATATCAATAATTTATAATACTTAATTTAATTATATTAACGTTGGTCACAATTAAACATTAAAACAGTTTTAGAGCCTTTGATTCACGAAAAAACATAGTTATTCCTAGAAATTGGTAATAGTCAGTTTTTATAAATGGCGTCATGGTTTACCAACTGTTAGGTTAGTGCTGACAAAGTAGCTACAGAATCACAAAACTCTGCAGTTTCCAAGATAGAGGCTTATCTTATGCTATGTGATAAATATGTCTCTCTTAATAGATGAAAGTTAACAGTTGCTTTTTGAAAAATCGTAGTTAAGTCATACTTTGTGCTATCGCAGGTGAAATTTGACGCTTTTGCTAATCCACTAACACTTCAACCCATAACTGAAGTACAATTGTACTAAAACGCATAATTAGTCTTGGGCCCTGATTACTACAATGACTAATATTAAGAAATAACTTACTTGGGCATCCATGTTAGCGACGATCATCTGTATCAGCTGTTTGCTGTAGGTGTCGACGAAATCGGAGCATTCAGTGCGTACTTTCTGGGACAGGTGCGAACACAGGTTTTCCAAGGCATGGCGAATGTTACTCTGAGTGATAAACAAAAAAAAATATTTACTTCTTTTCAGCTTTCTTTAAATTTTGCCGTCAGGCAATTATAAAATATAAAGTATATTTCTTCACAAGACTACAACTTAAGGAACACACATATAATTTAGCGTTTCTAACAGATGTCATATACTTTTCAACAACACAACTTAGATACACACAAATCAATGAGATATGAAACAAAAGATACTTTAATAAAAAATTACTTCAATGTTTCTATGTATCATATACATACCTCAGTGCGGTTGTTCTCAAGGAGAGTCTCCAGTTGTTCCACGGCGAAAAGACAGAGGGGGCAGTTCGATTTGTCTACATTTATCGCGACGTTCTCTACTTTTGCAACTTTGTCGCACATTCCGAGGGCTGGGCATACCTGCAATAATTACATAATGAATAGTCGAAGTAAAGAAGGGAGGAACTTTTAATGTTCAAGATATCCCTTCAGTAAGTTACTTAATATAATAAGTGCATAAAAAATATACTAATTTATTTTGTAATAATATATTAAAAAAATATGTGAAGACCACTTTGCGTATTAATTAATTTGAATTATTTGTTACTAGAAAACTAATTATATCGTAATTAAATATATTACTTAATTTTACATGAGAAATGGTCTTATATAGTAAAATATCTCTTTTTTACTTTTAGGAGCTTATTGGAACGACCTCACTCATCATAAATATTCTACGATCATATATAACCCATATACTGCCTACAGAAACACTTACAGTGGCGGGGTCGATTTCCTGAACCAGCATAGCGATGACAGCCGGGTCCGTATTCGGTAACAAAGTTCCTGCACTGGTCATTCACCGACTTGGGAAGGACGTCGCAAGCCTTGTCCACTGCGTCCCTGATTTCATCCTAGAGGACAAAAGATAAATAATAATAATATTTCGACATTATTACACCGATTGAACTAGCCCCTTGGTAAGTACATTTAAGACTTGTGTTAAGGGTACTAGTCAACGTATATTTAAGAAATGTATACATATTATACATAGATAAATACATATATAGCATATATAATCAACAACCAGACTGGAAAGCAGTAGAAAAGCGTTGTTCTCAACTCTGCCTCCACCGGGAATCGAGCCCGGGACCCCACGATTAGCGTTCAGGTTTTCTAACCGATCGCGCCACGAAGGTCGTCAACCTAATACATATATTTCTACTCATTATTATAATCTTGAAAGAGGCATAGAGCAAAAGAGGTCCTCAAGAACTTTATATTGCGGATAAATATGAACAAGATTAAATACATACATCAAGCTGGCTTTTAGATATTTGACGACTTATATATTTAACATAAATATTGAACGGTTAACCACTTGAAAGCTAATCTGAAGATCCCGGATTCGAGTCCCGGTGGAGGCAGAGTTATTTACTACTATGCTTTTCATCTGTTTTGCCGTCTGGTCATTGATTACTATATACTAGACACGATAATATATCCTAGGTCACTGTTAAGCTTGAATATCGAGGTTGTGATGTTATATCTAACATTGTTGACAGGCGGCTAGCTCATCGCCCGATTGATTCAATCTACCTTAGTCCTTAGTCGCTTTCTTAGGACATATCACGACATATCACGGAAGCAAGTTAGCATTTTTCAGCGTGTTACTGGGAACAAATATTTCGTCACAATCGTAGAACAGAGACGGATGTTCATTTTCCATTTTTTAAAGGAGAAGGCATTAAAGTTAAATCGGTTTTTTAAACATATGTATCTTTAAAATGGTAAATCAAAACTGCATGAAATTTTGCGTTTACGTTTAATTTTGAAGTGTTATAAAATACTATACAAATTAATCTATAATTATTTGTCTAGTTGTAGTAAAAAGTCACATGCGTCAGTGTTGTACGATTGTTGACGATTTATTGACAAACAAACAAACAAACGCATTCACGACCATTAACCCTTGCGGGGTAGTCAGAGGTTCAGGTGTCCATCTCCGCAATTGTGAGGATAGTAATTCTTTATGGACACCTCGAACCCACGTAATAACCATATAGTCAGTACTCAATGTGACAGGTGGTCAGCTATGTCGCCATTTACAAGCACTAACTATTTATCTGTTCGACGAACAGGGTAGGTTTTCCTCACGGTGAGGGAAAACGATTTATTGATTCGTTTTAAATGTATGCTAGAGCCTAGTATATCGCTTTTATATATCTAACATATTTTAACCACAATTTTCTCTTACGACATGTCGGGAAGGAGAAGATAGCTCACTACTTTTCATGTCACTAAAACAAGACAAATAATAATATTCGTATGAATAAATAATTACCTCGGTAGCCCTCATCGCTGATTTCCACTTGCAAATAGTGCAAGAAGTATTGACAGAAGGTGCAAGCGGCTTTGTTCTTGGGCAAGGTGATCAACATCCTCTCAAGAGGCAAAGGCTGGATCACTTCAACGTTCTTTTTTGGTCTCTGAAAAGTAAAATTAATTATTTAATATTCAAATTGATTTAACGACTTAAGTCATGCAAGTCACATCCGCTTTCTTTTATGAATATTGACCTAGGTTGTGGATCTGTACAGTTCATAAGGTACATTCATCCATAATCCCGATGTGTGATGAAAACCAATCTGTATTGTCATGCAATTTAGGTTTAAAGTTAAATATTTCATAAGTTATATTTACACACAATCGTAATTGATATATTGACAGCCTGTTGACAAATACGAGCTCGTAATATCTTGTTTTCGTTGCATAAAATGGCGACTAGAAAAGCTAAGTTTACTCTCAGTCCCAATATCAAACGAAACAACACATAAATAAATGAATTATCATAAAAAAGGCCTGATACTTACAGACATAGACTCGAGTTGATTTTTAGCTTTGGAATAGACATCAGATGGCAGTAGTGGTGCGATGTGAACATCTGACTTCTTTCCGCAGATTCCAACGAAGGTGCATAACTGTGAATAGAAATAGTTTCTGTAATATCCTAACTACCAATCATAAGACTGATGTATTAAGAAATTAACTATTAATTACTGCTAGATTTTCGAACAACTCAAAGAGTATTGTATCCTTAGCATTTTAAGTCTAATGGAACTCTAGCTTCAAAATATATGATCTGCAGTACGCATAAGAAATTTAAAAAAAACTAAATTTTTACCTCCTATATAGTTTCTTCTTTATATGTATTATTTTACTTTATATGTCGGTTACTTGTGTCTACTACTATACGCCCAGCAACGTATATACGAACCGAAATATAATATATTCTACTTAGTCAAATATCAAGACTTGTCATATTTTAAAATTCTATTTTAACCGATGTCACTTGATTCCTTCAAAAAAGCGACTATATTTCAAATAGCACATACATACACATGTTGTCAGTTTCGCTTCATCAACATCCACACACATCCTCATACACACTCGAAATTAATCGTACCTATGTTTACTTTCAACGCTAAGATAAATACTACTGGAGAATAATAATCTTACTTCTTTAGGCTTGATTTCGCTGACCAAGTAGTTGTAAGCCACTGCGTAGTACTCTTCAACTAAGTTCAGGCATTCGCCTTTGAACGAATGGAGCTGTTTGCATACGTCTGGAAAAAAATATTAATACACATATAAGATGAGTCAAAGTTTAGGTCGGAATTAAATAGATCGCTCTCAAAATACAGAGGCAAAATTTCTACACACTATATTGCATTGGATTAGACATTATAATGAAATGATTATTAAAATGATAAGATGATAAAGTGCCATACGATAAAAATTAAACTTATACATACTTTTCATCGCATCGTAGAATTCCCATTCGGTCGAATTAGCAATGACAACATCACGCAGATGCAACACCAACTGCTCACAAAATTCGCATGGCACGTCACTGAAAATAAACACTAAACATGAATACTATTCTAATTATAGTAATAACTAATTCACTATATCAATTGTCAGTCTGCCCGTGACCATGGCTACTGCAACGTAGCCGAAACGTCGGGTTAATAAAGGTAATTTTATTATATAAAAACTTACGCGATAAGTCCCGTTAATTATTAATCATGAGTATAAATCGCGAATCTCTTAAAACTATATATCAATAAAATTTGTATCACCGCCATAACATCTAATAATATATTCTCAATGAAAATGTAACATAAATAAAGATTATATAAATAAGCAAGATAGAATAATAAACTCAATCAGAATCAGGATTAATCGGTACTATAGGCCTGCCTGCTCCTACATAACTATGCTGAGTCGGTTCCTATTTGATTACAAAGACGTCACTTGACCTGTGTATGTTTTTTGTTTCTATAAACACTAAAGTACAAATAAATGCTATCTTGCCTTTCTAATTAACACGGTAAACACAACTTACTCGTTAGACTTAGGTTCAGGGATACTGATTTCCGTGAACACATTCGGTTTGTCTTCAAACAACTGACATTGTCCCGAGAGGAAACATGTCGATTGGGGCTTCAAATCTTTCCTTAGAGCCTCGCGAATGTTCTCGAAATATTTGAATACCAACGCTGAGCAGGAGTCAGACAAGGAAGACATCTCGCCACAGAACTGGAAAAGAATACAAACATACATACACATCACGCCTGATTCCCTGTAGAGGTGTAGACAGAGATCACGGATCCCCATTTGTCCCGAATGAATGTTTGAAAACAATGTATAGTTTAATCTCGCTACTAATAAAAATCTAACATATATATTTATTACATCACAATCTACAAGACATACTAATTATACAAGTTACACAGATTACAAAAAGAAATCTGCAAGTAGATATCGTCTGCGCCTTTGACATATAAAATGGTCCTTACTAAGCTTTGGCTGTGACAATCGCAACGCTCATATAATTTAGGAAGTATACGAAAGTATTCATAAGGTAGTATGTATTATTACGGATACTGATCCATGATCTCTGCCTACCTGTCTACAGGGAAAAGGGTGTAATGAGTATGAATGTATGGAATATAAAAATATGTTGGTGTTTAAAACTTTTATGTTTATAACTAAATTTCGCGATAAACACAATACATAGTACGCCAAAATCAACAATACATGTTAACCTATGATGATAGTTACCTTTATCACAATACATATACGCTTAAACAACATTATATATATTAACCAATATATATTAACCTAGTATTATAGTTACCTGCAACATGCCGTATAGGAAATCTTGATCGGAGCTTTCATCGAAACGTTTCCTCAGCACTCCGACTGTCTTGTGGCAGTTCATGCATCCGATGCGCTCTTGCAGGAGAGGTTTCTAGAAATCAAACATTTAGATATCAATATAATATCTTTATAAATTCATGCTTTTCAAGCTAATAAAAGTAACAATGTAAATTTATAATTTACACTCATAAACAAACTATCACATTTTGTAATAAAAATGCTAAAAGTCCAGATCTAGCAACTTTTTATAAGGCTTACGTTTATAAGAACAAAATACAATATTTTTCATTTCGAAGCACGCGAACGTATAGTGGCCATGACAATGCATAGTGGCGCCAGTATTAAAATGTAAAATATTGTATTTTGTTCTTATAAACGTAAACCTTATAAAAAGTTACTGGGACTGCAATTTTAGCGTCGCCCGTACCTACAACCCCCGAATGTGTATGGGGAGATGTATGAGGGTCAATGAAGCGAATCTGGTTCGTCGGGATCGGGACAGCTGGGTAATCGCGATCTCTGTCTACCCCTCTAAATGGGAATGGGACGTGTTGTGTATGTATATATACGCTTTTTATAACTTTAACAATTAGTTCTGTAAGTACGCCTTTTGAAAGGAGGATAAAGAACTCTCATTCTTATTTATTTTATAACTACCTTTTATAGACATATCTACTTATACATGCTCATACAAGTAAGTCTACACATTATCACATATAAAATTTTACTACACCACGAAAACAATAACTTCATTTCATAGCGAGATTTCTCTTGGTTGTTTCTGTAATCAATATCATTTATGTTCTCTATTACGACACCCTTAAACGTATAAAAGTAATAACTTTTAAACGTATTTTTTATTACTCGTTCAATACATGGAAAAACTTAAATCTAATTTATAGTGGAGAGCAATTACATTGTAACTACTCATACATTTCAAGACACCTTACAGATAAATAATACTAGTTATATCCGTTTATAGCCTTAACTGACATAGCTTATTATCGCTTAATATATGTGAGTAAAAGACGTTTATTTTGCGAAGCTATGAGTGATAACAATTAGTTTATCTCGGGGGCAGACTACGTTAACCGACGCTGTCAATAACCGACAATTTATTAACAAAAGCGATTAATGACGACACAAAACAAGAATAAAAATAGATCAAGGTTCAACGATATTTAATATGTGCCCAGATTGGAGTAATTTAAAGAACAATAATTCTATACGTTCACAATGATGATTATTGAACGAATGAATACGTTAAGTATACCAATAATGCATACATACATATATTCAGGCCTCTGTGTCCCCAACGGAATAGGCAGAGACTACCGATCGCCACCAGGACCGATCCTGACATATCTATCTTGCTTCACTCACACTCATTAACGTTCTCATACATGCTCTTCTGTTCTTTACACTACGTATACTCGCCTTGAAAACAATAATAATAATAATAATATTTGGACATTATTACACCAATTGAACTAGCCCCTTGGTAAGTTCATTTAAGACTTGTGTTAAGGGTACTAGTCAACGTATATTTAAGAAATGTATACTTATTATACATAGATAAATACATATATAGCATATATAATCAACGACCAGACTGGAAAGCAGAAGAAAAGCGTAGTTCTTAGCTCTGCCTCCACCGGGAATCGAACCCGGGACCTCACGATTAGCGTTCAGGCGTCTAACCGACCGCGCCACGGAGGTCGTCAAAAAACAATGTCTCTAACTTCATAAGTTGTACGCAGCCTACCCCGTCCAACTCTAACTTCAACTTTGGCTTTATAGATCAATGATCACATTGCCATAAAATAAGGCATTTTAACATACAATATAATTCTAATAGACCATTCTGTCACTGCCAACAATGATGATCAGTAAATCTAACAAACTACCGCGGATAGGGCTAAAACATTAACTTTCTTAAAGACAAAGAAATATATCACGTATTGCATGCATGATCCAATTAAAATGACAACCATATCAATTTCCAATATAATGGCAGTAAACAGTTATTATAAATAAAATATCAACGAAGATATTGTAATGACAAAACATATAAACTCGAACCTGTAAGATTTTTGGCGTATTTTATAAACAAGTTCCTAACCAGATTTTTACTTCATCTAAGGCTCTTTTTATATCTCAATTTAAATGTAATTAGATATTACATTCAACTTGAGGTATAAAAAGGGCCACAGAGATTATAAATGGGATACGACTATTATGCATGTGTTTTATAACATATGAGCGATATTTTATTCGCAAATGTAGTAGTAGAAAATGTAAAACAACTGAATCAACAGTGCATACTCGAAACCAGTATTTAAATAACAAATGTAATTATGTTTTCATTGCAGTTGAAATTTGTTTTCGCATATCGACGAAAATTGTTACGATGTCTTGTCTGTCATTGTCAAAACGAATGTAATAATGACACACACACTGTACGTCTTTAATACAAACTTTCAAAATAGAATTTCGATCTAATGAATATGCAACATGACCTATTTGCTTTGAGCTGTTTAGCAATTACTCTACCTTCGCTATTGCGGAGATGACCTCTGACAGCAAAACCTCTGACTACCCTGAACATGGGTTAATGGACGTGGACGCGTTTGTCTTTTTTATCTGTGTAGCTCTTATTGTATCGAAATTTATTATCATTATTATATGTTTCGTCTTGTAATTCAATTTCAATATGATTTTATTGTTAATAGTTATTGTATGTAATATTAGTTATTTCACATTATTGTGTCAATGTGCGTATCTTAATAAAGGTTTATTATTATTATATGTAATAATACTTACATATTGTTCCAAGAGCTTGTCAATTTCAGCGTTATTACAAAGGCCGGCTACAGTACAGACCATCGTTGGGTTCATTTCGGAAGACAGAGTCTCTACCAATTCGGGTATGAATTCATCGGAGATTTTCATGCATTCTTTCTGTACTATCTTCAATGGAATCAGTTTGCAGGAGCCTTCGAATACTTCCTTCAACATTTCCTGAATAAAAAACATATAAACATAAATAAATAAGCGTATATTACTTTTTATACTACAGACTCAATATGACGGTCTTGTAAAATCTTGCATTCTGTATTAAAAGAGTTATTTAATTTCTTATAACACTCGTCCAAACTACATGATCCCATATCGTACTACTATATCACTATTAATTGAATCTACTTAATTAGGTTAATTTTCTTAATTAACATTCCTTTTAGCCAAATAACACTTGAAGCCGGTAATAAACTCAGGTGCTATCAATTAGCAGCTGCAAAATAGTAGGCGAAATTTAGTGAAATATTTAAGTGGTTCATACGTAACATGAGTTTACTCGGAGATGAGCACCAAAGTCTCTGAATCCCACCATAAAAAGTCAGTGTGTATACACAAGTCGTGAAGCGTATATTATGTACTAGCGACCCGCTCCGGCTTCGCACGGATATAAAATATATAGCCTACTCCACTATTTAATGGATGTTATTATACATATAAAACTTCCTCGTGAATCACTCTATCTTTTAAAAAAAACCGCTTCAAAATCCGTTGCCTAGTTTCAAAGATTTAAGCATACAAAGGGACATAGGGACAGAGAAAGCGACTTTGTTTTATACTATGTAGTGATGTTACATCAATTTTACTTCAGACGTTTACCTGTGTGTCGTTGCTTCGTAAATTGTCCCTTGCCTGTCCGACCATGTCCTTGCAGATCTTGCAAATGCTATCATCGTCTTCAGGAACTTGGAGATTCGACCACACCTTCGATGTACAGAAGTTAGCAGCACCGCATTGGTGACTTGATCTGTAATATATGTGAGCGTTTATAATAACACACTTTTTGTTTATACTGTAAATGTGTATCTAATAAACAAGTACATATACAGAAAAGAGTGACGTTATATGTATAACGTACAACCATACGAGTGTGTATGAGAAGTTTCAATTAAATGTAGCGAGTGGTTTGTCAGGATCGAGACAAATGGGCGTCCGTGGTAAATGAGTGTGATGTGTATGAATGTATGCTTTATGTTAAGTAAGCAGCGAAGGTGTTTTCTTTCTTACAAATGCATCATCATATCATACATAGTGATATATCGTAAGTGGCAACAAATGGACAGGGGACCTAATCCACAAATCCTTTTTACAAACTATTTGTTCAATATCGCTTTAGTAATAGTGTGATGTAGCTAGTGGATAAGAAAAAGTGTCAAACTTCACCTTGAAATGGAAAATTTCTCACTTTTGCTATTCCACGAACAACTTCACACTGTTACTGAACTACGATTGTGCTAAAACACATTAGTAGACTTGGGCTCCTCTGCTTTCGTATAGAACTGAGTATACTAACATACATGTCAATATTATTCCTCAAACTAGTCTACATCTAATAGGGAATCTATCACTATGCTCTTCGAAGTTTATTTTCTAATCTACGTTATATCAAGTTTCAATCCCGATTATCTGTAATATCCCCATAATGTAAAGTTATCTTAATGTATAGCATAACTAAAGTTACAAACAAAAGGATTATGTGTCAGTGATTTATCCTAATATAGATCTAAGACTTACCCGAAATCGTTACACCAAAAAGAAGGGCCCCAAGTGCATTTGTTAGCACCAACAAGCTCATCTAAAACAAACATTATCATGAATACATACATATACATTCACGTCCTTTAATCCCTTACAATTAGAATTAGGCGATAATATCTTCTAGATTGGGGATGTGATGTTATATAGAACATTGGTGACAGCTTGCTAACCCGTCGCCAAATAGATTCCATTGACCTAAGTCTACTGAATTATGAGTAAACTTTCTTATTCTACATATACTCTTAGAATAACAAAGCCTAGGTTATAAAGGTAAACATGCCATGTCTCTCTCAACCTAACTGATTCCGAAGAAGAATAGAATAGAAAATATTTATTCACAGACTCATACACATGGAAAGCTTATAAATGAAACATTATTTAGCACAGAGCGTATCTATAAATGGGCTCTGCCTGAAAATAGATAGTTATATTTACTTTTTACAAAATGATATACTAATTCATAGCCCTTGGTCCCACGATGTATTAAAAAGTCGTCACGTGAAATAGTTTCTTTAAAACTAGTATCAATTTACTTACTCTTAGGAGTTGACGATATCTGTAACAAAAAAAAAAAATTTATTTGTTATTCAATCAATTCAATTTCATAACATAAAAACAAAAAGAAAACTGTAATTTCATCAAATCTTCACTGTCATTATGTCTCGCAAGGTTTTCATGACGAAAAAAAATTAACTTTATTTACTTACACGTTGGTCCATGGCATTTTCGATCTCCTTGTTTTGGCACGTCTTGAACAGGTGACAGATGACATGAGGTTCTATCTTCTCTCTCACGGCATCCATGACGATTGGCAAGAGAACGTGGCTGGAAAGCTTGCACGCATCCCTTTCTAACACATGGGGGATTAAATCGCAAGCCTCCCTGAGAGTATTCACCACTTCGGTCTGAAAAAGGAGTTAGTAGTAGCAGGGATATTTCAAATTGTATCCACGTAACTAAATGTACGTTCACGTTTTTTTAAGAATTTGCACGACAGTAAACAAAATGCTTTGTAAATTTTAACATAACTATCAGGGAGGTATTTAGCATAACATTCAAAAGAAATTTTAGTCACACGTTGCTAGCTCATCGCCCAATAGATGTCATTTAATAATATTACATATTATATCAGTACATATTATAAGTCATCTTTATATATATTTTTTCGCGCTATATTTTTTCTTCTAAAGTGTCTTCCATTTACACTGTAATATATACAAGAAAATTTTACAATAACCTAAGCATAAAGTAGAACAAATAGGATACGAATCAATTAGTGATAGCTCGAACTTGATTATAGTTTAATTCAGTTACTAGAATTATGTGCATATTTGCTGTTATTTCAAAGAACATACCTCGTTGTTCTTAAAAAGGTCGTTTTCGAGCTTGCTCACGATTTTGATACATTCTTGGCATCCGTTGTTATGGTCCTCTGTCAACTTCAGATTCTTCCAAACCTTCTTGAGGCAGTAATGGGACGAGTTACATTGGTGGCTCGACCTATAACATTTATGCTACTATATTTCACATGATTAATAATTAACGGGACTTATTGCATAAGTTTATCTGCAGTCTGCCCGTGACCATGGCTACTGCAACGTAGCCGAAACGTCGGGTTAATAAAAGGTAATTTTATTATATATAAACTTACGCGATTAGTCCCGTTAATTATTAATCATGAGTATAAATCGCGTATCTCTTAAAACTATATTTCACATATGAAAATATATGCATGTATATACGCCTCTATCCTAGATAGGCAAATACTATCTTTAACACCTTGGAACGATCCTTATAAATCTCTATTGCTTCACTCACTCCCAGTAATCACATTCATGTTCTTTTGTTTTTACGCTTCGAACACCTTAAGAACATAATCATATGTCTTTACATAGATACAAGAGTATTTGCCTGAATGTAGGGTTCAGGACTTGAATTACAAAGTATTTACTCGTGCTTCACCGAAAGTGAAAAACATAAGAAGTCGTTAGCACCAGCTCCTAATACTGTAATATCTAGATTATAATATGGCTTCCGGACTTCCAAATGATGTATCATATATAAACAAGTACTCTCATTTTATAAAGGCACACGCGCGTATTGTATAACACAAAATTGAATATACAGGGTGGCGCATTCAAAACGGTCAGTATGGGAAAGTCTGAAACTATAAGAGATACGAAGATTTGTTCTTAGGAACCATGTCACCGATTTTGATAAAAAGAAAAACTGCATTCATACTTTCTTTGAAAAAACATCTGTATCCAGTCCGGGAATCGAACCCGGTTGCTTAGAAAAAATAAATTGGCCCTTTCCACTTTTTCTTTTTAAATATCAATTGTGTAGGTCTTAAGCTGTAAATGTCTCAATGAAACATGGTGTCGAAAATGAATAAAATGCATTGTTTTGGCATACTTTAGTTTATCATAGTAGGTTTTCTAAGTGACCACCGTTGTTTTCAATACAATATTCAACACGTTTAGGTAAGGATCTTACTATTGAATTTTGTATTTTCATGTAGTGAATTTGCGTTACAATTGACTTTATTGCTACTCTTAGGTCTTCAATGGTATCATAGCTTGTTTTGCAAAATTCATCCTTAACGTAATCCCACAAGAAATTTTCTAATATGGTTTAACACGTCACTTTAAGTGAACTTTTCAATAGATTATTAGTTTTGATTACTGTAGATAACAAAACCTCCTTAAAGGATTAATGCAATGCTAATGCCACATGATAATATGGTGTATGTAACAAGTAGGGAAGTACAAAACTACAAACAGCCATAGAGACAATTTTACATATCTGTTGAATATTGTTACGGTGTATGTAAACTAAAGTATGCCAAAACAATGCATTTTATTCATTTTCGACACCATGTTTCATGGAGACATTTACAACTTAAGACCTACACAATCGATATTTAAAAAGAAAAAGTGAAAATGGCCAATTTATTTTTTTAAAGCAACCGGGTTCGATTCCCGGACTGGATACAGTTGTTTTTTCAAAGAAAGTATGAATGCAGTTTTTCATTTTATCAAAATCGGTGACATGGTTCCTAAGAACAAATCTTCATATCTCTTATAGTTTCAGACTTTACCATACTGACCGTTTTGAATGCGCCACCCTGTATAGCTTATTTAATTTCATAAAGATTTTCATTTTATTAAAATAAAACTCAGTAAATACATATGACAGTCAGATAAGCGTACCTATAACCGCCGAGTGTGAAAATGAAAAGATGTATGAGTGTCAATCAAGCGAAAGTGGTCTGTCAGGATCGGGACAAATGGGGATCCGTGATCTCTGCCTATCCCTCTACAGAGAATCAGGCGATGTGAATGAATGATGTGTATGTATGTATGTAAGACAACTTACTCAAATCCATCACACCAGTAAGAAGGCCCCCAAGAACACTTGTGTTCACCGAGTACTACATCTGGAAACATTTAAATAACAAACATAATATAAAGTATGGTTATGGTACTTTCACATGTTATAACCATGGTAAAATCTATTTATAGTATTAAACAAAATTAAGCAGAGTATACGACAAGCTCCGTAAAGCATTACAATTTGATCGGTAATCGCTACTTTAGACTCCTAAAATGCTTTTATTCTCCCAAAGACTCCTACAATTAGCATAGGATAGGGTTACTAATATTTCTAACGAATAGCACGTATCTAATGTATTATCTACAATATTGAATTAGAACAATATCAATTCAATACATTCTAAGCTACTTACAAAACTTTTTTATACTTACGTGGCGTGTGATTGTCCTGTAATGAAAAAATAAACATTTAATTATTTTTAAAGTTGATTTATCTCCTTCGGACACATTTATTTATTTTCTACTATACTATTTTAATGCGATAAAGACTATTAGTTAAACTTTAACTTAAACAAATAGATCAACTAAGCTTTATGAATAAATAACTAATGCTGTTTATGAACGAGTTTATTACCTGGGACGTTTTCTGGTCACAAATTTCAGCCAGCTTACAAAGTTGTACTGGCGATAATTCTGATTGTAAAACTGCAATGATGTAGGGGCCTAGATTGTTGGTATTTTGCTTGCATCTCTCCCTAATCAAGGGGTCTTCATACTCGAGACACGCGCTGTATAAACGAGCTGCTACATATTTCTATAAACAAACGAATATTAAAAATTACAGAGAAAGTAATGATAATATGCGTTAGGGATATGTTCTGGGGCCCAAGCCACCCAAACCCACTAATGCTTTTTACAAATTGAAGTTCAATATCCCTTTAAAGACGAAATTTGACACTTTTGCTAATACACTACCAACTACACACCACTTCTACATTACACTACAGAAGTAATATCAAACTACGAATTTGCTGAAACGCATTAGTGGTCTTGGGCCCCTGGAGTGTTGAAAGATGAGTTACAAAAGTCATTTGCCATGTTATATGAAGGGTAAGAAGGAACACGGCAAAATGAACACTTAAAATTATAAACGTATCAAGTTGGAGATTTACTTCTAAAGGCAAAAATGTTTGAGAAATGCTGTAAATTAACGGATGTGAAAGACACGAGATATTTAGTCGTAAGCGTTGTCTATGGCACTGAGTTATACTTTAATCGTTAACCTTTCGATATTCTATTTCATCTTAGAATGTATGGAACATAATATAATGAAACTTGGGCAGTCTGAAAGTCGCTTAAACAGAGCAATATACCCATATAACGATACATAATCCCTTTGACACACAGACACATTAAAAATAATATTACAGACATTGAAACTACCTCAGGCTAAGATATACAAAGGAGAGTTTAGACTTACCTCATTAATCATATCCCGCATATCCTTAAGCTCCTTCAGAACCAGCACAAAGTAAGCGTTAGGATCATGTTTGTTAGTTAGCTGAGTGTTCTGGTTTTTCCATACTGTTTGGATGCAGTGATGGACTGCACCACAGTTGGCTGCATTTCTGCATTAAATACAGACAATAAGTATAAAATACATACATACATATACATTCACGTTCTTTAATCCCTTTCGGCGTGGACAGAACCTTGAAGACATGAAAACGTGTCTTTAGTATCTCCTAACTCACTTTTTGCATCTCATATAATATTGGTGACAGGTTGCTAGCCCATCGCCCAATTGATTCCATTTAGCTATTCCCTTAGTTGCCTCCTACGACGTGCCGGGAAGAACGGAAGCTTATTAGCATTCTAAAGCAAATATACATTAGTATAAATTCTTTTTACTGGCATGTCATAAGAAAGTGAGAAAGGGATTAGGAGCACACTTGGACACTGTTGGATAATAGACTGGCTCTTGTATGTCAATTATTGTTGATCTGTTTATGTTTTCAACAACAGGGTAGAGGTAGCAAAATAATCTTTGGAACTTATACGTTATTCAATTCTTCAGAGATAAAAAGTTAAGTGTGTAACTTATATATAGTATATTCGCATTAAGAAAATAGTGACGTCATCGTGTACCCACGATTTGACCAATGAGACGTGACAAGTTGACTGCAATAGGTTATTTGACTGATTTTGAAAAATTGTTTCAAATTATTCGTTGGTATATGATTAATGCACCACATGTATATTTCTGCAAATTTTGCAGTATTTTCCGTAAAATATTGAGTTAAAATTTAAATTACAATATTCGGGCTAAAAACGCTGTTTCTGTAATGGCAGACGCCATATGATCTGCGTGACGTCACAGGCAAGTAAACACAAAGATCAAGTACGACAAACAAAAATAATAGCTAGTTTGCGGATTCACATAGAGTGTGTAATATATATAGGCGTATCAGAGAATTCCATTCCATAAAATCACACTAAGTGCATAACAATAAACAATGTTTACTTGCGTGTGACGTCACGCGAAGCGTAGCCAATCACAGAGCGTTCTTGTGAAGGAAGAAATTAAAAAAAATATATGAATTTATTATGTTTATTTTGCAAAATCAATAAATATTTTCGGATAAAATAGAGCTAAATATGGTTTTTTATATTATTACCTAATAGGATGACCACATTTAGTAACATATTTTTAATAGTGTCAAATAGCCTATTGGTCAATGTGAATTGTTTTCTCATTAACTAACGTCTCACTAGTCAGTTTAACCTCTATATATAATGAGTTCACTATTGACTTAACGCAAATAGACTATAGTTAGGTATATAATGGTAATAGATAAGACATATAATATATTAAGTGAAAAACATACCTTAAGTTCTCACACCAATATTCAGGTCCTTTGGTACATTCTTTAGGAGTCACTTTGGCAAGCGAGAGACCTGTAAAAAAGATTTCTTGCATAATATTTATCCCATTAGAAGCTAGAGTTGGACGTGGTAGTCTGCCTAGAACTTATATAGGTAAAATTGCAGACCTCATGGTGAGTGTATATAGTGTGAACAGAAGAGCATGTCTGTGAAGGTTAATGGGTGTGAGTGAAGCAAGACATTTGTCAAGATCATTTCCAGGTGGCAATTGATAGTATTTACGTGAATGTATGTATGTATGTATTTAGTATATATCCCAATTGAAAAATTCTACTTTAAGAAGTGTTGAAGGTAACAATCATCTCTCTATTCAAATAACTTATCATAAACAAAGCAAACTGATTGCAAGTTAATGTTTGTTCCACTCCTTGAATAAATGAAATAAGAGCCTATTATAGTTACTGAAAAGGTATTTTTATTCATTAACCTTTAGTTATGAGTAATGTAACATCAGACTAGTTATGAGGTATGTGACTAACACAATGGGTATTTATGACAACTGAGAATAATTATATAAATATTTGAACTAGCAATCCAGCAATGTTTACGGGTTTTAGTTCTGGTAGGTTTATACTTATAATTAACATGATCATTTTACATAGTTAAGTGAATATAATAATAGCATCAATATATCATATCATTCATCTTAACAATATTTTTGACCTTAGCTTGCTAATTATATTGCCACCTATATAATGATGATTTTTACTGAGTCAAGTCAGTAATTTTTGCTATGAATGCAATGCAATAACTTAATTTGTAAGCAGTAACTA
Source organism: Leucoptera coffeella (assembly GCA_030578115.1). Taxonomy (NCBI): domain Eukaryota; kingdom Metazoa; phylum Arthropoda; class Insecta; order Lepidoptera; family Lyonetiidae; genus Leucoptera; species Leucoptera coffeella. Next base: position 101,711 of record JAMBLF010001023.1, read on the forward strand.
TTACAATTTCATAAAACATGTTTACAGATGACTCAAACATCATTATCACATAAAAAGGCAAAGATTGATTGGGGTTAGTGAACTAAAGTTAGATATTTAAGATAAAGTAAACAAAAGTAAGGCTTATCTAAAAAATAACTGCCATATCTTGCTTTGTTCATTCAGTGCTCTATTTAGTACTAATAAAATTGAATTATACCTATATATAACTCAGTACCTACATTCTACTTTATAATAAATATTGTGAGTAACAGACTGGGTCAAAATGAATCATTGTATATGTTTTTTATGTCAGCATTTGTCAATTGATGATAAATCAAAATGCCTTTGTTAAATCGGAACAAAGGGGACAAAAGACTATTACCCTGTAAATTAAAGTTTATTAAACCTGATTAGATACTGACTCTGTAAACAAATAATTCCCACTTCCTTTCAGAGTGGTAAGCAGGAATTACTGATACTTTTTTTTTGTAAATTATAGACAATTGCTATAACACAATAAAATAAGGATACTCAGCCATTTATATGTAATTATTTAAGATGTCATTAACCCTTCAGCAGTGGTACTAATGCAAAGTATAAGTAATTATTTAGATTACGATTTATGCCAAACATTTGAAGTACTCATATGCTAGTGCTTGTCTCTTGAACTAGAGTACTGACTATATGTCATTCTGCATAACATGGTGTGGGAGCCTACTCTCGTGTCTAGGGGTAGGTGAAATGTAGTCATCAAGGCACTGGTAGCCTGTCCATATTGAAGCTATTGTGACCCTTATATGTAAGTTACAAGTAGCCAATTGTCATGCCTTCAATATATAGTACTTCAGTGAATGTACATGTATGTATGAAAATGATAGATCTATGATGACAGTCTTTCATATACTGCAAACAAAACACAATCTTGCATTCATATAGCAGACAAATAGGTATCATAATCAATATGTTATTATAAAATGTTAAGGTTACTGTTATCTCTGTCATGGATGAACTTTGCACTGTCTCCAGCACAAACAATTAATATCCATTTAATATAACATGAAATATTAACAATCTTACAATTGGATATAAAGTTAATTATGAGATATCAAATAATTACATTCTATATAACTTTTTAGAATAGAAATTAGTTAAATGCACCTCAGAGAAAAACTGTAAAGTACAGTCAGCACCAAAAGTCGATGAACAGAATCAACTTAACAAAACACCTGTTCACAATAAAATGCCATAAGTTATAGTCGCAACTAGGAAACAAAATAGCCTGTACACCAGTACAAAATAGCCTGGTGTACAGGCTATTTTGTTTCCTAGTTGCGACTATAACTTATGGCATTTTATTGTGAACAGGTGTTTTGTTAAGTTGATTCTGTTCATCGACTTTTGGTGCTGACTGTACATCAAAATAAACTTATTACTGATAAATATTACTAGATCATGATCTAAGCTTTCAACCTGTGGATGGTACACAATGTCGTATACATAGGTAATAGTGTTACATCATGCATTTATTAACGCCTTTACAATAAATGAGTATTTTTACATGTTAGTCAAACACCAAAAATATTTGATACTTGCTCATTAAGGATGAATATTTTTAAACGTAAAGTTAAATAATCTTTACAAATATATTTAGTTTTTAATTGTAATTAAAAAATAAAGAAAGCGAGTATCAAAATAAATGTAAACCTGTATCATATTAAAATAAAATTACGAATTATACAGAATTCATTAGACCATTGTAGCGGAACAGGTTTGTGTTAGAACATTTATTCGAGATTTGATACATAATAACACGCATTACACGGAATAACTAGTTCGTTAGGTAAGTATTTAGACAATGACTATTATAGTAAACAAAACCGACAACAATAATACTATGGTACGTCCCTTTGTTCCCTGTGATCCAAAGTTTCATAAAAATCTAACTTAATCGTCTAATTTACTTAAGCACTACGGTGAAGGCCAATAAAATTTATTACGATGTATCTAGAAATAATTGTAAATAACTTACTTGCGAAGCACAAAGCAAGCAGACAAACACTTGCTATGTTTGTCATGATGGTAATGTTTACACACTATATTGTTCCGACTGGCCCTGTTGAGTGACAGTAAAAAACTAACTCGGAAAAGAAAACCAAATCACATCGAATTTACAAAATACAACACACCGAACGATTCTGTCAAACAAAAACACGGACGGTCGTAAAGTATCTAGAGATCCCGCCACATAAGGTGGCAGTTGGAGGCGTCGCCACAGTCGCGTAATTCAGTGTTACCAGTAAACACGCCAAAACTAGCACTCACTGTGCCATACGGCTCGAAACATTATAGGTTTCATTTGTAACGATCTTTGGTTGCAGAGCTATAAACTCAAATAAAACAAATTAATATATCAAAGTCAAAATATGTTTATTATACTATTTCAAACATGATTAATAATTAACGGGACTTATCCTTCTTATTATATATTACATATATTATGTGTTCCTTCACTCTGTCCGCAATAGACCGTTTAGTCTGTTCGACATAGGATTTCCCACAGCTGCAATCAATCTTATACACACCCTTATATCTTATATCATGAGTATAAATCGCGAATCTCTTAAAACTATTATTTCAAACATGGCACTGAGCATTGTCTTTACATATTTTTTACCGAGGTTAGATCAGTGGAGACCCTAGCTTGGAGAAGAACTAACAAGAAACTCCGGAAATCAATTTATTATAATCACCCTTAACAAACATAAAAATTACAAAGAGTGGGCAAAAAACACAACGCTGGTAATACTAAATTTACTTTTCATACAAAATAACACGCAATGGCGGAAACGTCAAATTTAGTTCCAAGTTTGGCTACTGCCACCGTATGTGGCGGGTACTCTAATTCTCTATTATAGTGTCTCTAGTTTCTTGGATGTGTCGAATTGCACCAGATTGTGCATATGGTTACTTGTTGTTGCAAAGAATATTACAATTCAGTCATATTAGCATCAAGGTATATTCTTGAATAATAAATAAACTTCTTAATTTTGTTCATTACAATTTTATTTACAGAGTATCTGAATTTCTGTTTGTTATTTACACAATAAGAGAAGTAAATAACCTACTGTAGTTGGATTCTTCATCCACCGAATTAATTATGTGTATATGTAAAGGCTGTTGAAACAAGAGACATGTGGGATATTATTGTAGAATACCTTAAAGATCCCCTGTTGGTTATTAAAGTACAAAACTTCTTTGGTGTTACATACAAGAGCAAATCGACGTCAGAAGACTCCAGAACTCATGGCAATTCTCCGACCACAAGAGAAAATGTAGAACCACATGTAAATAATGAATTAGATAAAGCGCACAAACGGATACCAAGCAATACTTCTAGTAGTTCATATTCATCCAATGAGACAGACTCATCTGGCGATAATAAGGAAGAGATTGTGTGTCATGTAAACAATAAGTTTTGGTATTATGTATTTGTAATAGGAACAGCACTGGGAGATGAAATATTTTATGCAACATTTATTCCGTTTTGGTTCTGGAATATTGATGGTGCTGTAGGTAGGAGAGTTGTACTAGTATGGACTGTTTCTATGTACATAGGTAAGCAACATGTTTTAGATAAATTATACATTGTAGATAAAGATAAGACAATATAAAGATAAATCTTCTGGTCTTTCTTATCTTTTTAGTCACTAATTATGGAAAGAATTAACATAATAATATACATACTGAGGCTTTAACTTTTTCCTTTCAATTTGTTGTCTACAGCTTGACTAACAAATCTAATCATTACAAAAATCTTGACCTTTTGTAAGCCCACATTTCCTTTAATCTTTATTTAAATTAATAGACAGTGAATCCATAACTATTTAAGCTCAAGGCGTAAACCTTATGTTTGTTCATTCAAGTTATTTTACTTGCTGATTTAAGGAATATCAAGTATTACTCATAGAGTTAATAACTACATCCTTACAGACACTGATTGGACATAACTAGATATGAATTCTCATTCCATTCTCCTTAACATGTTGTACAATATCCATGACAATACACAAAATGATTTAAGAGCCATTTTGACAGTTTAATTGCATATTCATTGTGTTAATTGGTAAGATAAGAAAACATGGATTTAACCATTATTTCTCAACGTCATTAATCTTTTCAGGTCAAGGAATAAAAGATGTGATACGCTGGCCAAGACCAGGTTATCCTGTTAAGAAGTTACAGCAAAAGTGGGCTATAGAATATGGTATGCCATCCACACATGCGATGGTGGGTGTTTCCATTCCATTCTCTGTGTTGCTCTACACGATGGATCGCTACCAATACCCAGTGCACTGGGGCTGGATTGCTGCAATATCATGGTGTACTCTTATATGTGTGAGCCGTGTCTATCTAGGAATGCATAGTGTTTTGGTAAGCAAATACTACTTAAGGATCATTAGAACTAATTGGCATTAGCTCAGGTGGTCAAAATGAGCTCTTTGAATTTCTACATGTATAGGATATATTTTTGCAATAATCGTAAAATACAGATAGTTACAGAATGGAGATGGAGAAGTACAAATAGGGTGTATTCACAAATATATTGTTTTTCTGGGTGGACCAAATCTTGGAGACAGTAGAATAATAGATTGCTCTTTAGCCTAATTGGTTGGTGGTGGTTGTTTCATTTGCAAAATTTGTGACATCTTGCTATCTGAGCGCATAATAGATTCCATTTACTCCACATCTTATGATCGTTTCCTATGACATGCTGGGAAGAAGGGCAGCCTATATGCATCTTTTTACGTCCCAAGCTAGACTCCCAGCCAGCACAAGACAAAAATTGATAATTAATTAATGTAAATAATAATGTGGCTTACAGGATATAGCAGCTGGATTACTTTTAGCATCAACTCTCCTTGTGATTCTTATACCTACGGTTGATTGGTTGGATGGACTGATTTTAACACATCCACTATCTCCGTTGTTTGTGTTGACCGTTTCAATATTAGTCATTGTGTTTCATCCGAATGCCGATAAATGGACACCAACAAGGTAAACAATACATAGAATGTACTATTACAATACATAACAACTACTATTGTTATTAAAAAGACAGTTTCATAAGCATGAACCATTGTGGGGTAGTCAGAGGTTAAGTCATCCATTTCTGCAATAGTAGAGGTAGTAATTGTATGGCCTCCTCAAACCTATGTGTTGACCAGACAGTCAGTTTTCAATGTGACAGGTAGTAAGCCATGTTGCCATTTACAAGCACTACTACTACTGCTATGCAAATCATCATGCAATATGTCAATTTGAACTAGTTTTGTTATACAAAATACATTCTTTTCTATTACTCCATAGGCATATTACTCCACAGTAAAGGCCGGAAATTTTTCACACTTGTACTTGAATTATAATATTTTGTTATGACATAATATTGGTAGATCTAATTTTGTTGGTATAGATTATAACTTGAGTTACTTACATCACAAATTGGTAACAAAGTTTCCTTATTGCACTAATGATTGAACGGCAGATTACCTGTCTGGTTAACATGTACTGTTATCCAGGAAAGTCCGATAAGTTAGAATTACCATAATGTATGATATTTGCCTGTAAATATAGATGGATTAATCACCCTCTTAAAATCCAATTTCACAGCTATGTGTATCTTGTATATTTTTCATATAGTGTTTTTCCTGTCATTAATTCATACAGGTGCTGATCATAATCATATTGAATAATGATATATAAGTAGCATTACTAGGTATTGTCATTCTAACATGCCTTCTCATTCTTAATATGCCTTCGAAATTTCGGAGATGGGCACATAAGCCTTTGACTACCCACAATAAAAGGGAGTGTGTACACAGAAGTTGTGAAACTTATGTTATATATGTTATTTTTCTGAATACTATAAATATAGCTAAATATTAGTTTTTTTACTAATACACTGCAACACAGGTTATTATAATCAACCAAGACATATTTTAGAAACAACACATGCTTCATAAGCATTATCCCCTAAATGTTATGTGTTTATTATATACATTAAAAATAACCAGGCCTCCATATATAAATAAATGTCAACCAATCAACGAACTCAATTTCCTAACATTGTTTTTTATTTCAGAGGCGACACAACAATGATAGTGAGTGTATGCGCTGGGATACTTGTAGGATCTTGGACGAATTACCAACTAGGTAACATGATCAGCAACAATAAGGATCCGCCATACGAAATCATTTGGCCCTCTATTGAAATGCTTGGGTGCACTATATTAAGAACGATTCTTGGCTTCTGCGGAGTATTAGCAACAAGAGCCATTGGCAAATCAGTGTCCTACGCCATAGTATGTGCCTTGTTGGGCAAAGACAAAAACGAGCTGAGAAATTCCGAAGATAGTCTCGATAATAAGAATAAGATAACAATAGAGTTGTGCTACAAATATTTCACGTATGGCATGATCGGTTTTAATACTACGTATGTATTTCCGAATGTGTTCGACTTGTTGAAGATCAATAGGCCCACGTATTATACTGAAATATAAGCTGTACTTTCTAATAATCGTAACAATAAGATGTATGGGCTCTGTTTACTATAAATAATCACAAATTAGTTCTAAGTGCTTAGTAATGAGACTCATACATACTGCAGCGTAATTTGAAATAATTCCTGAGCTTATACTATTCATCTAGTCATATTATAACTAGAAATAAAGGATATTTCATAAAACACTTATATGTTATCTTAATAAAAGAGCACTTGACCACAATAGATAATAAATACAAACACTATGTTCCCATTAAGAAGTCAATACAATTTCGACATAGCTTATTACTATCTGATCCAAGCAGTGTCATTAAAACGGTGTTTTATTAAGTTATACGTAGTAATTTACTCATGAATATTGTTATTGTGATTCTTCCCGATCATGAAAAGAACATGTAATTGCCAATATAGCACCTATCTAGTGTACGAATTGTTTTGACTGTGACACAAACCTGCCATTTTTAAGCCCTTAATTTTTGTACCATATTTTTTTTATTAAACTACACATTCCTTATTACTTAAGTATTTCTATTAAGATAATTTCTTTTTATCTGTCATTGTATACTGAATAAAATATAATTTAATATTTTGCAACTATTCTATAAACTTTAGGTGTTAATTTCATTTAATTTTAAATAAATATCTAACATGCCAAATGTCGAATATGTAGCTATAGACAGAGGCTTGAGTAAGCTCCGCTATTATTAAACCCCCTTTTCATTAAATAGACTACTCGTTATTAGATTTATTCGTAAAATTAAATACGTATGATTACATGTTACGATAAAATTCCACCTTAGCAATAATACAATTAAAATGCGTGACCAAAAACAATTATTTATTTGCAATTGTTAATTGTGTTTTCTAGTTTCAATATTTGGTTCGCTCTAATAACAGAGTTTCAGTATTTCTCTGAATAGAATGGTGAAATATGAATTCATTCTCCGCAATTAAATGTAAACGTTACAAACTAAATGTTAGAATTAATGCCAGTTCTAAGAAGCTTGAGTAAGTTATGAAATCATATTTATGATAGGTAACATTAGTTGTAACTCATATTCAATTTTAATTATTGTTGTAATTATAATGTTTACGAAATTTGTGTTATTAATCATTAATTTCACATATCATTTAAGCATACCGCCTTAGTGAATTTAAATTATTGTCATCACAAGTTTATCCAAGTTTTATTTTAATAAATGTTATATTTTTAACTTGGTTTTTATTACTTCTAGTGCGTATAGAATTTACGAAGTGCAGCACATCTTAGTCCAACAGGTAATAGTTAGTGCTTGTAAATGGCGACATACACATTGAGTACTGACTATAACACGTGGGTTCGAGGTGTCCAAATATATTCACTACCCTCCAAGGGTTTACGTCCAAGTATATAACGTCCATAACGAGATAGGCAGAGACTATCGATCGCCACCGGGTACATTCACATTCTGACAAATCTCTTTCTTCACTCACACCCATTGACCGTCTCTTACATGTTCTCCTATTCTTCACGCTACGTATACTTGCCTAGAAAACGATCTCTCCAATTTGATAGGTAAGTTAAGGTGGTTTGGGCACATGGTACAAATGGATGTAAGGATTTTTTAAAGCCAAAGTGGAAGGTAGAGTTAGGGGTAGGCCGCGAATTTATCAAAGTAGGTATAGTAAAATAACGGAAAGGAAAAGCGTATCATAATTACATACACCTCACGTCTGTTTTCAGAGGATCAGACACAAATAACGTTTACGCAGGTTGCATTGATACCCTCAATGAAGGTCTATAAAATTTAGGATCACAATACTAATATTCACTTTTATAAAGTTTGTACGACAAGCGAGCACGTGAAAAGTGCTTGGTTTTATTATTTTAGGCCCATATACAATATCTTGATTGTATATGAGACAATTAATCCATTTCGGAATGGATTGAACCTCGGAGGTTAAGTAATGGTAATGGAACATTGGTGACAAGTTGCTAGCCCTACAACACTTCGGATAGAACGGCAGCTAGGGATTAGTCCCTAAAGCCAGTAAATAGTAATATCACTGTTATAGTTTATTTAATATATGAGAGAAATAAAACGATATGTAAAAATTATGTTCTATTTATTGAAACAAGTACACTATTGAATAACGGATATAATTCACAATAGTTGTTAGTATTAACATATAAATAATTACAAATGGATAATTTTAACTAATAAATCAAGACATACAAGCGATACAATTATAATATATAAACAAGTATTATTAAATATTTTGTTTTATGATACAATAGTTTGGCACTATTTAAATTTTTACCATTATGTCTTACAAATCAAGAAGTAAACCAACATCGACTTCTAACTACTAGTATTGCCCGAAAGGATCACAGAATACATATAAAGTTCTTGTGCGTTACATACAATCTGGATGTAAAATGACGCTTCTAATTAATGTAGGACCTATACAATATTAATTTTGCCGTGACCTAAATATTCGATGGAAAACTAAATATATCCTTGATAGTATGTATGATGTCTTAACAATAACTTTCTATAGAAAGCTATGCTAGAACACTCATAGTTTACGTAAAGCATTCCTTCACATATCAAGATTGGCTTGATATTGAAGTAAGCTTATTTAAGAGAGGAACAATAGTTATATTTGGTTGGGAAACACGAAGCACCTATTCGCTAGATATTAATAAATTTACATATACAAAGAACATTTAATATACACAAGATTCTTATCCTTAAAGTAAATCAAAGTTAAGAGTTTAACAATAAACACAAATTGAATTTACTTAGATTACATTATAATTTTCTCATAGAATAAGTTCTATAGGTGGTTCAACTATACGAAGGCAGTATTTGGCGATTCAAACACAATAAATAATTTTGGAACATTTCTATTCATTTATACAGGGGAAGTATTAAGGCGTTTCACCTAAATCCGGTCTTTTCATAGTAATCCATGACCTAATATTGCCCGCCCAGAGCTCAATATAATATATAATTACTTTCTAAGTTCAGGTGATTTCTCTCTACATGTAGAGGACAATTTCTATTGACCTCCAATCACTTCTATACATTGTTATTTTAGAACTCTAAATTAAATTGTGTATTTTGTATCATTGCGTCACAAGTTACTTTCAAGCGACATTTATGGCATTCATGCCTTCCCGAATTCTATCGAACAAGCTTTGTTCATTGTCATTCAGCATCTGGAAGAAAAATGATTTTATTAGTGATGGAGCAAAAAAGTCCAAGAGTCAGTAAACGCAGTGTGGGACGCCCCCTGTAAGGTGGGAAGACGATGGCAATACTATGACATACATATATACACATCCCGCCGATTTCCCTACAGAGGGATAAACTAGGATCACAGAATCCCCATTTGTCTCAATCCTTACAAGAGGTTCGCCGTTCATCCCGTCAGCCCCTCAGACCTACATACCTAACCTGTACTAGCCAACAACGTAAGCAATATCCACCTTATACCTAATTAGACGTAGAAAGAATGCTAACTAGCTGCCGTTTTTACCGGCATGTCGTAGGAGACTAAAGGAAGGGGTAAACAGAACCTACTGGGCGATAGACTAGAAAGCTTATCGATGTTTCATATTAAATCACATACCCAATATTTATACTAAAAAGCGACCTAAAAGATTTCATAGTCTCCAAAGTTCTGTGATAGGGTTTAAAGAACGTAAAAGTATATGTATGCACGTAAACCTACCTCTTCATCCGACTCGCTTTCAGAATCGGAGCTCTCCGGTCCTTCGAATAGGGAGGCCGCGGCGTTCTTGGCCAGGCGTCTCGGGGTCCGGTTGGCGTAGTCACGGGCGCCAGTCGCCACCCCCGCGCATCGCTCCAAAAGGTAACGAGCTGTCACCACGTCTCCCTTTGCGCACGCAATGTGCAGAGGCGTCCACCCGCACAGCCCTTCCTGTAATTAAGGAATAAGACATATATAGACTATAGAGATATTTATATTCTTTACATAGTATAAAACAAAGTCGCTTTCTCTGTCCCTTTGTATGCTTAAATCTTTGAAACTATGCAACGGATTTTGATGCGGTTTTTTTAAATAGATAGAGTGATTCAAGAGGAAGGTTTATATGTATAATAACATCCATTAAATAGTGGAGTAGACTATATATTTTATACCCGTGCGAAGCCGGAGCGGGTCGCTAGTTCTTTATAAGCTATACAAGAATTGAAGATTAAGTCAGTCATTGATTTAATAAGACACTGTTTAGCTTATTTGTAATATAAAGGAAAAACGGTCTGTGAATAAAAATAGAACATATACAGATCAAATTGGAGACATTCTTCTTAAGAGGTGTACGTAGGGTGAAGAGCATGAATGAGAAGGTTAATGGGTTTGAGTGAAGTAAGAGATTTGTCATGTTCGTTCCAGGTGGCGATCGATGTAGAAGCGTGAATATATGTATGTGAATAATTAATAGATTTCTTATTTGAACATATGTAGTTGGATCACGTTAGTTCATATGAGGTGTACGGATGTCTATGCAGCGGCTGTAGTTTGCATGGATGTGGAAAAAGATAGGCGTTGGGAGTACTTTATTTACGATCTGCTTTCTACTTGCTATAGGGATAGGCCATGGAGTAATTAATAAGAGGAGTAGGCCTTACGCAATATTTGTATGGAAACTAACGTGGCATTATGCGGGGTGAAACGAGGTACGCGAGATGGAGGGGAGATATTACAACAACTTCTTACAACCACATCTTCTTTCTACTATACATTTTTAGACTCCGCACCAATTAAAACTGGACTCTGCACCGCGTAACGGGGACCGCTCCTTTCGGCGGGTCCTCTTTATATTGGTTCGTGGGATAAGCTCATACTAACTATCAATTTCGTTAACAAATCCGACAAAGGTCAACTCACATCCATAATAATTATCCATGCAATAAATTCAAAAGAATTAATTGAAATGTAGAAAAAAATCAATTTGGTAAGAAATTCTACCCTATGTAAGAATTGAATATCCAATTTTGTGTTACGTTACAACATAGACAAATATTATAATAATAGCACTAAATATGATAAACATGTACAATGTCACAGGTTCGTTGTAAATAAAATGTCATCGAACTTGAATTTGTACTAAAAGAAATGGTCGGGTTACACGAATGCTCAATCAGAGGACAAATTCGACATACTAAGTCCATTAGAAAAAAACCTGAAAAACTGTGGCTAATCAGGAAAAACACTTATTCGCGGAAAGGTGAACTCGTCGAAGTTTATAATCAATTGATTTTTCCTTCACTATCGGACTTTACTGCTTGGATAATCCAGACTACGTTTATCTAAGTATCTTTATAGGGGTATTTACCTATATTGAACATTTTTCACAATAACAAACAGTATACAAAAAAACACTCTTTCGTCTATGACTAGTAAAGTGTTTTTCTTACTTTATTTAATCTAGAAGTTACCAAACTGTATGTTATACGCGTAATGTAAATGTTAACGCTTATTTATATTAGTTTATCCCTAGAGATTGCTCAAGGCCTTTCATCCCTTTATGTGTCTTCATCCTGAATCGAAAATCGGAGTCTATTCGTCCTTAGCTAAACTTTGGGCGTCATTATTTATTGTATAGATGTTCCATTTCAAATTAAATTCATCTTTTTAACTAATCCATCTAAACATGTTAAAATATAGTTTATCAAACAAGTAAAATTCCTAAACAGGAAAAAGACTACTACTCGTATTATAATTCTTCATCTCATTGTAGATGTAAATACTAACTACAATGTTTTTGTTTGTAAGGCTTCTTAAGGCAAGCCTATTTATCAGTACCATTAAAAGTCATTAGATATTCATGAAAGTAAACAGATAAGTACAGCCATTATCGACTTTAAATAATGTTCCTAGTCTACAATGAGAAAATAAAGCTGTATTTTGTACTTTTTAGATTATTTACTACTTCTTAGACCCCTATGAAAAACTGTTCGAAGCAAGGGTCGCTAATCCAAGAGTGAAGTCATTTACTCTGATTTGACCTCTAGAGATTGGACTTCGCATGCAACAAGCACACTCACGAGCCGAACAGGAAATCCCACCATGTCAAGAACAAAACAACAAAAACGGTTTCCCAAACCGCACTGTACAAGGAATGACTGCTGAATTGTGAATCATATGAGGTTTTTCCTCAGTCGAATCATTTCTTTCCTTAGAGAGAGTTCGGAATTGCCAAGTGATTAAGTATGCTATTTTTAATAGCCTAACACATCTAACAAATGGTGTACAATATTAGTTTCAGTTAAAAAAGCTATATCAAACTTAAGTGAATTCGTGCACAGAAATATTAAAAGCATAAAATACATATGTAAATGAAATCGACTATATCGGAAACAATACTCTATTCATAAATAAATTAAAAGGCCGAGCTTTTTATCACGCATATTCTATAAAAGAAACAATGCATATACTGTAATTCACCACATTGCTAATAAAAGTCATATTAAACAGGTTATTTTTTTCTGTAGCAACGAAATTCGTCGTACAACGGTTTTCATTAGTGATTTCCATGTTTGTTAGTCACATGAGACATTCTGGGTTTTCCTCGAATAGGAAAAACCGTATCATTTGGATGCAGATAATTATGCCTTTATATCAAATAAATTTTGTTTCTTAGCATAGTGTTATTTGAAAGGTAATATTGAGTTTTCTTTTAGGATGCGTACAATTGTGTTTTGATGAACTTGTTGTTGAGCCCTATTTTCATTATTAGTTGCAGTATATTTAGAACCGTATGGAAATTATAAAGGGTGAAAATATTCTATAAAAATGATACCGTGAGACTATGATTGAACAGAATTATGATTTGATTGTATCGATTCATCGTCATCCGAGTCATCATCAACCATATGTTTTCCATTTATTTCACGTGAGCATTTAAAACTGTAAATAACAGTACAAAAATAAAACTGCTATACGATTTCTCAGTAAGGCCCTTGAATAATCCTTTGCGTCTTAACGACATAATAAACATTTACGTATTCAAAATATCAGGAAACGTTCGAAGCGATAAATCATTGCCATATATATAATGTATTAGCACATTAAACCGTTATTTCGTCAACTGGTATTTCCGTAATTTAATTTTAACATGATTCGATTTATTTCCGTAAATATTAAGCTAACTTAGCCTTTCTATTATTCCATATCAATGATTTCGCAACTACGACAGTTATGAAAAAAGTGACCGGCGAAATTTGGATTCTCCAAGATCCTATCGAAGTAATGAGACAGAAATAGACAATATAACGTAACCACAGATAATATAATACTATACGTAACTACAATTTTGTAAATAGAATAATTACATACATACTAAGCAAAATTTCCACATACCAACTGCGGTAAGAGATACATGTAGAAAATATATAGATTATAATCACTGATAAAGCTAGATAAGTATCTTACCCTGGCATTGATGTCGGCCCCGTAGAAAACTAATGTTTGCAGAACATCTACATGGCCAGCATATGCCGCTAAATGCACTGGAGTCTGACCTGAAAACCAAAACATAAACATCAGTAAAATGTGACTATGGAACCAACAATGCACAAAGGAATCTAAGGTGATAGACTAGCAACCTGACACCAAAGAACTAAATTAATTACTACTAATAACTATTGTCTTGTGTTATTGTGAGGATCAGTCCACCCCGAAAGGGTTTGAACGTATAACAATAATTTTTATTTCATTAATTTACAGTCACTACATAGTATAAAACAAAGTCGCTTTCTCTGTCGCTTAAATCTTTGAAACTACGCAAACGGATTTTTATGCGGTTTTTTTTAATAGATAGAGTGATTCAAGAGGAAGGTTTATATGTATAATAACATCCATTAAATAGTGGAGTAGGCTATATATTTTATACCCGTGCGAAGCTGGAGCGGGTCGCTAGTTTAACTATAAATAATTAGTTTTTTGAACCCTCCTTTTAACCAGTTCGCCTGTGTTAGGTGGATCCGTTTTCTCGACGGATTTGTATGTAGAATGTGAATAAATGCAATCAAAATTTATATACTGTTAGATAATGTATAAACATAAAAAAACCTTAAGTGATAAAAGGTATAAATTATTATTTATTAAATACACATGTTATATTTTGATTCACACATACGAAATGGTTCATTAGGTTCATTCTTGCAGAGTAGTAAGAGAGAAGTAACATCGGGTAAAATTACATCTTCGTGTTAAGTAATAATCTACCGGTAAATGGTAACACCAGTAACCTCCTGTCACATTAGACGCTTTCTGGTTAACATTAGGGTATGATGTGATTCAGAGATGGAGTCTTGAACCTCTGAATAATTCTCATTAGGCTGTATATGTTTGTTTTAATTTGAGACATTATACTCGGGACGTTTGTACGTACTTATATGCACGAAGGCTGATAGGTGTGAGTAAAGAGAGATTTGTCAGGACCGTCCATGGTTTTTATCGATTGCCTCTGCCTATCCCGTTAGACGTGAATATATATGTATTGTATGCCTCTATTTATTTTCTCATACATATACTTAAGACTAAAATAACTCTAAAAGTACACGAGACAGTATGATAGAATTTGATGACACACTATAAATTCGCCTGGCAGACGCGCAACGAGTTTAGCTAACGGAATTCTATTTTAGAAACGACCAAAATATACCAGTAGACGATTCAAAAATTCTTGAAATTCGTAGTGACGATAGTAGGTTTATTTTTATTTTCTACAACAAAAGCTGAGAATATATTTCGAATAACAACTAACATATTGTATAGGCTTTATTGCAACTCATATATTTATTGTACAAAATAATAAATGAACCCTTAATTGGAGTAGAAAAACAGTCATAATAATAACATTAGCATCACTAACTATATCAAAATAATTTCATTATAAGTATTTTTCAGATTTTTGAAATAAGTAACGGCACATTGGCATATACTACATTATATTTTTGCGATATTTCCATGTAACTAAACTGAATTCACGAGGAAGAGTTAGTTAGAAGAAAAAGTAGACACATAAATATTGTGTAAGCAGAACCTATTGAGTTATTTATAAACACATTAAATACATCTTGTCCGAATCAAATAACTATAACGAATTAGGTTTATAATCTTGCGTATTAAGTAAATTAAAACGTATAACATTTATCTAGGACTCTCACTTTTATAAAGTCCCAATCATACTCAACTTTGTAAGGTGATTCTCATTACGAATCGAGATGAAAATTTAGAGCATCGATAAAAGCGGCGCAAGTTTCAAAATAGAAAGTCCGTCGTAATGACGGTCATGTGAGATTGGAACGTAAATACTACACGTAAAGGCCAACTCGTGTGTGCGTGGATCTCTGCTAGTGTGCGTTTATATATTCGTGTTATTACGTATTGCGCTGTTACGTAGGTACACGGCCGCGTCTCGTTCGATGGGGTTTTCCC
Organism: Leucoptera coffeella; assembly: GCA_030578115.1. Classification (NCBI taxonomy): domain Eukaryota; kingdom Metazoa; phylum Arthropoda; class Insecta; order Lepidoptera; family Lyonetiidae; genus Leucoptera; species Leucoptera coffeella. The sequence goes on from JAMBLF010001023.1 coordinate 117,708, forward strand.
AGATATGTGGCGTTCGTAAGCCATTCAACGTGAAGCGAACCACTCCTTATTTGGCCGCACAAAAGATTTCTAATTTTATTCTATCTTTCACCGTTTTATACAAGTACTCTACTTAGTAAGTACAATACAATACTTACAATAATATTAAGTTTCTGTAAATTGAATGATTGTATATTCCCTGCTTATTTGGTACTTAAGCATAATATTATTACAAATATATTTTAAGTTATTATTAAACGATTTACTAAGCTACACTTAAAGCAATATACAAAATTTAAGAAGGGTTTTAAAGCACTATGGAGCGAACTATTTACATCGGCAGTACCGACGTGATTCATATGCAAATGAATAACTTATATTTGTATGTGATACATACGATGTAGGTTAAAACGGAAATTTCCTTTCATTAGCCAATGATATTTAATTGAACGAGCAATATGTTTTTCATCTCAATCAAGATTTCATATTGTAACAAAAGACAAACAACTTGGCCTGCCTTCTTAGTGGCATAAATAAGGCTCTGACGTAAATCCCAATAATTAAAATACCGAATGAGAACAGTTCGTAAATTCTATGAATAATTAAGGACAAAACAAATTAAATGTCATTGACTTAATGTTTTAAATACCTATGTACTAGTATATTATTGGGACCCTTATGTGTTAACACCTAAAAAAGGTAATGTATGCTAAGAATCTCAATCTACATTTGTGTATTGCTATAGGTAGGTACGGGTACATACTTTATATCTGATTTACAGCAAATGCTCACGGTTTCAGTGTAGATAAGTCCGAGTATAAGTCCTAAATTGTAAATAGTTTAATTTTCATTCGATATAAGAAACAAAACTCAACAAAATATACCTGTATTTGCAAGATTTTATCAGCTAATGAATACGTTTTAAAGCCAGTTTTGCCATTGAACATATTTTTACGCCTGTTTGTGGAAAAACCAACGTCCCACATAACAATATGTCAAGTGTTAGTCGTAATACTGGGTACATATGTATGCAATGAAATAGGAGCAGAATTTCCCCATATTGCCTTGGGAACATTGTACTCTGTACGTGGGTCAAGACTGTCTTGCGTGTTATATCTTGTTCCTATCCAAATAAAAATATATTATTTTTATAGTCAATGTTTTATTCCGGAATATAGAACTAAAGGAAGATTAATTTTCTGACCTTACGCAAGCTCAGTCGAGAATTAAGCTTAATCTGATAAATATTTCTTGAACCAATATAAAGAATCATGTGAGAAGTGACGCATTAGAATGTTAATATTGCAATGTGAATAATCAACATGTAATTCTCTTGTGATGTTTCACAATATTAAATTAGATAAGTATAATAATTTTATTGAAATTTATATTGATCACCAATATTGTCCTAAAAAAATATTAGAACAAATCAAACGTCGGTAACTATTCTGTCACAAAAAAAACTATTGAAAACCAATCTATTGCTTGTTATACATACCATACACATGTTTCGAAATCTTATTTGATTTCATCTTACGCGCAAAAAATGATTACTCAGGAGACACTATGCATGGCTCTTATTTATAATGAAAGATATACGCAATTTCCACGCCTTTGTGACATACACTCTTCGTGACGAGAAGGCAAAAACAAAAAGTATCAAATCCAAATCATTCAAATGCAAATTAGTTACTTGTCATAACATTATAAAGAATCAACGCGGAATTCCCGTTCACCTTTGAATGTTATCTAATCATTTTACGATCAACGCGCTTTCTCGAGGGAATTACCCAAGTAGCCACAGCGCAATATTATATACCGTGCAATATCTGTTTCTTTGCCAAGGGTTGCGGTGTGGGTTTTCTATTGCGCAGTATATTGTCATTTTCCTTAAAATGGTATTAGTTATTAATCCCAAATATTTATAACAGTGGTAAGTTTGCTCCTACGTAAGATGAGCTTGTTGTGCCAATGACACGCTTTCTCTGAAGATTTGAGCATGCGTAATCAAATGAATGCGACGTCGCTGCTACGGCATCTCGTCTGGGGTTTCCCAAAATGTGAGGTTGTTGGCGGGTTGGCGTCCGAACACGTTCGTCCTTTACCTATCGGACGCGAGACCGTCGAACATAAAAATAGTTTCCAGTTTCGGTTCAAATTCGCATATACCTAACGTAACGAAATGTTACGTAGATAACAACATATAAAATAGGCACCCTAAATCCAACCTCTTTATTATTTCTCGTTTTATTATCATTATCTCAACTTCGTTCCTGCTATTAATTTTAAAGTTAAATCTAAAACATGTTCTTTAAGAACTGTTTATAATATATAATTTCAGACTTGAAATACGCACATTTGGTGTTAGGAATCAGATATGTAATTTATATGGTAAATGTTGTTTCCGTAATCTACTGATATAGTTGAGACAATAAAAGTCGGTAGTGCGAGTATAGCTAACGATTGACGTCATTCAACCTTGATGGGATTCAGTCAATGGTTGATAGAAACAACTCAATCGCGTAAACAATGTCTTTCCCCAATGCTTAGGAAAACCAAAAGAATTACCATTTGTATTGTATTGTATGTATAGCTACGAAACTCTCACAATCCGCATTGTGTTGAGTGAATCCTAGAGCGCTTCCGCGTCTGCGCCTATTTTGTAATTAGAAAAACACGCAATTGCGAATAAAATACACAAATCACTGATATCGCTGGCACAAGATAAACACAACCAGTCTACAATGACCTTTTTAGAAGGCAAAAGATACGAGAATCTTAAATCGAAGTTCACTCATACATCTGTTGGAAACTATTACGTTTTTTCTCAGCTTTTATGAATTGCTCTGTGTTTCAATGGATGTGTATTGTAAATTATTTATTATGGAATAATGACAAAACCTACACGAGTATAAAATCTTTCAACATAGTCAGACCATACAGTAACCAACTTTCGGCCTGTACTATGCAGTAACCTGGTCTTTGGCTTCTTGAGGATAAATATTTTTCTGGTCATCAGCATTATTGTAAAGTCGATGTTGACCCTAACTGGACAGGTAAACACTAAAGCTTTCCTATTCAAAGGAATACATACTTTTTTGACATTGTTTCTCACCTTTGCACCACAACTTAGTTGCTTGGTTACAGCTTGACTTTATGAATTTGACTTTCAGACATATTGAGTTACCATAATAATATTGTAAAAATTATAAATTATGTTATAAAACTCACCATTATAATTCTTCTGATTCAGTATAGTAGATAATCTTCTCTGCACTAATTCAGGAATAGGTGCTAGCAATGCATGCAAGCATTCCACGTGGCCCATTGATGCAGCAACATGTACCGGTGTTTCTCCAGCTAAATCTCTGATGGCCATTTTTGCACCAGCTCTTAAAAGCATTCTGGCGACTACTGCATGGCCACTCATTGCTGCAAGATGCAGGGGTGTTTGACCAAAATCATTTGGAACATCTAATAGGACTTTGTCTGGGCATAGTCGCACTAGCATACCAGTTGATTTCTCACAGCCATGCACAGCTGCTATGTGTAGTTGCCTGCAAAAATATTAGTTTAATAAGAAACAATGTATTGCAACATAAAGCTAGACGGGAGGGCAGAACCACAGGGCGTTAACAGTTGAGTAGTATTTAGAAACTTAGTGATAAGATGATGAAGACTATTTGACAAAATGCAAATCTTCTATAATCCACCACAGAACAACAATAGCAATTTACATTTTACCTAATGTGCATCTGCAGTGATGTAGTGCATATTACAAATTTAAAGTAACTAGCTATCTTTAATGAATTTAATCCTTTTTGCATACTTGTATGCCCCAACATAACACTTTTCTACAAAATCACCTAGTTAAACAGGTACAAATTCATTAAACGGGAATATTATTGGTAAAAGAGATTAATAACTCAATTGTGATAAAGTAGCCTTCACCTACACATTTATGCAAAAGAAATATTTGTGACATTATACAAGTAGTAGTAGATTATTACTTTGTAAATCGCAATGTACTATAAAGTAATATTGTATGTCAGCTGAAAAACCACTATCTAAGAACACTAATTTAAGAAGCTCTATGCAGAAGATAGACGCTATGATTCTCAGTAACTCAGGCTTATGTTACTGATAAAAAAAGGTATTTTTCTCTCGCTCTTTATCACAATTCAAAGCACTTTCTCAGTACTAATGCAATTACAACATGAAATTGTGTAAATGTAGTAAGTTGTAAACCAACTCCTTTGGCTCAATGTTTTCAAATTGGTACATATTCACACAGTAACATCCATAAATTCCTGAGAGAATTCAATTATCCTGTAAATTGTGCTGCCATTTTGAAGCATTGAGTTTAATTTACTCATGTTACTTGTTCTACATGATGGGTATATTTCTACAGGATTTTATTTCATTACAAGGATTGGTATGATTATTGCGCATAAAAATCAATGTACCTAGATAGAAAATCAGATAATGCATTCCCATTTTGACTCCGATCTGAACCCTCTGATACAGAGTCAAGCTCCCAATGTCTAAGTTACGCTATCTACTGCCTAAGAATAATACATACATCATATCAAATAGGGAATATTTGAACTTACGTGTCTCCATCGTCATCCTGTTGAAAGAGAATAGCGAGTGGTGGGATATCTTGACTTTTATTTTCTATGGTAATTATTGGTGCAGCTGTTGGTGTTTTTAGATCACTGTCACTGATATTCACATTAGACAAACATTCTGATAAACATAAATCGAGTCCACTATCTAGTTGCTCAGTTGTTTGGGAAACTGTTTCTCTGGGAACGTTTTTATCGTAAGAAGAATCTATATCTTCCTTAGATTCAAGGTCTGAGATAGGCCCAGACAGAAATCCGGAATCAGTATTTTCATCCTCTTCAAGTTTTGAAGTCTGGTGGTTTTTCTTTGAACTCATGTTTAAATAATAACAAGTGTCCTAATTACACAAATAATCAATTAGAATAACATTATTTATAACTAATAAAACAATATTAACACTGTTCAACTATCAAAGTAGCAAATCATTTTATATTGTAAAACTAAGACAACAGGTAGGTTGTATGCAGCTAACAGTAACACTTCACTTAAAACCGATGAACTATACGATTAAAATATTGTCAGGATCTGCTAGTTCACCACACACCGTCAGTAACACTGAACCTCAAGCAGAAAAACTTCCAAGATGTAAGTAAATTATTGCAAATACCTACACCCACTACTATTGAATTCACAATGAAATGAATGAATGAAGACTGACATCTCTACTCTGCTTTACACAGACTTAACATGCACATAGACTTTTCTGACCAATTGAAAGAGTAGTCGTTCTGTTGGAATCTGTTAAATTGCGGATAATAAAGTAAAAACATAAAATCTTCACTATACATATAATTTATTATCTAAAGTGGCCTTTGTAGGCGTCCCAATTCTGATGAAATATTTACTTTAATGTTGCAGACTATAATACACAAAATAACAATGTTATGTTATTTTGAATTTAAAAAAACTAACGCGTTTATGACCATTAACCCTTGCGGGATAGTCAGAGGTTCATATTTCCATCTCCGCAAGCAATTATATTATAGCCAGCTAGAATCCACGTGTCGACCAAATAGTCAGTACTGAAATTGACAGGTAGTACTAACTCTATTACCTCTTCGGGTAACAGGTAGGTTTTGCATGATTTTTTCGCTCACCGTAGTATTCGGTGCATTTCGCAAATCTATTTTTATTACGAAAATGTACATAGTAAGTCATTTGCATTGCATACTGGGATTTGAACCCTGTATCTTCTGACACAGACTCCAGCCCACCATGGTCCAGCCCCAGACAACTGAGTTATGCCGAATTTATTATGATTCATATTATTAGTTGTGTCATGGTATATTAATTTAATACCTGGCTAGAATATATATATATATATATATATATATATATATATCTATATATCTACGCAATATTTTGGCAAAAATCTATTGCTCACTATTTTGTATTTGTATTTACTTCACTTGGGTTGCCTGGAATATAATGATGGCAGCACGTCCGCGTTGTTTCGATTTGCGGGAATAAGAGCTCAAACACATATATGTATGTGGACAAAGCTACCTCAATAACTTAAGAAACTTTTTTTTATATTCTTTCCAGCATAATATGTATTACTTATTAACTTGGTCTGATTAGGAGGCCTATATAACACAGTCGGTGTTAAAGTACCATCGCAACATCTGCGATCAACTTTGCATATATGAGTCCATTGTTACCTATAAGATTTATAATATGGCTGAAGTGGAAAGGCGGGTTCGTAGGGGCCAGGCCAATGGGACATATTATAACAGTCAAAAAGACACCATAATGATAAAGGGTGACTTTAGAAGTATTTATAACCGCCGAGTGTGTTTGAGGAGGTGTACGAGTGTGAATGAAGCGAAAGTGGTCTGTCAGGATCGGGACAGATGGAGATTAGTGATCTCTGCCTACCCCTCTACAGGGAATCAGGCGTGATGTGTATGTAGATATGTAAAAAAATTATTTCAAACCTTTTAATTTTTTATTGAATTGACCATGTCTAAGTCATTAACAATTAAGTGTTGTTCCTATGAATTCGAGAAATTAAACCGGGATATCCAAGATAACGTAAGATCGAAATATTATTTTAACATAAGTTTACATCAGCACTTTTAATAAATCTTGCAATTGAAAAGAAATTCCCAATCATTTGAATTAACATGCTCCAGCATAATTATGCTATTAAATAGATATATTAGATTTATAATATTAGATTTTTATTAGGACGATAAAATACGTGTTATAGCGCCAATTCAATGCAAAAAAGATACTCTTCTGTGAAGTCCATTTATCTTCAGATTAAATAAAAAAAAACAATAATAATAAACTCGTGCCTTTATCATCATACAGATTGAACTATGTATTTGCTGTAAAATAAAATTGGTACAAAAGCATGTTAAATTCAAATATGTACTTGAATAAAGATACTATATAACTACTAAGAAAATTTGCAATACTTGGCACTGCTGTTAGTCTAAAACAAGTAAGGCTACCTTTATTATACTAGACGCAAAGACTCGTGGCAGACGAGGCCATAAAACGTGTGAATGCGACAGCGCACATCATTATCTCGCTCGCACTTACACTGTTTATGGGTGACGTCACAACGATGTAGGGATGCGCGTCGTTTGGTTTCGACTGTATGTCGATGGTATTAGGTTTTAAGTGAGGCATATTTAACTACCTTCCATTAAAGTATTTTTTTTTATAATTACGAATTTATTGCTAACTACTTTCTAAAGATAATATTCAACAATATAACAATCATTAGTTAATTATTATTAAAATGTGGTGATTTATTTGTTCGCGTGTGAGCAGCGATGACTCACCCGGTTTGAAATTTATCGACATTTCTGCAAGTCTGCGTGTGCGCATCTCTATAACAAAAGTGATTTATGGCCTCGTCTGCCACGAGTCTTTGCGTCTAGTATAATCTCCTAGATTCAGTCAAAACAATACCCTATCTTTACAAAGTTAAACATAGTGTATAAACAAGTACCAACAAACAATAACTTGAAGTTATTAACTTCGATTATTGACTGGTTGAAACAGTATGTACGTGGTCGTAAGAGACTAGAGACGTTAGCGAGTAGGGTTTTAATTAAACTGTTTTGAAAAAGGCTTTTCAGTTTGTCCTGTATTGACAGATTTCTATTGAGAATTAATAATAAGGCACATGGAAAATTTTCTTGTAAACTTACCTAATTTGTTGTTTGAGTAGCTAGATCATTCTACTTATGGTTATCAGGTAATGATGTCATGCACTGTGTAATAGATACATCGTGTCATTTTTCAAGAAGCATGTGTGTGTGTGTGGTAAACATACTGTAAGCAATTTTCACATTGTTGTATATTTTTATAATAGTTGTTGCAATATTACTTTACAATATTTTACCTTTTAGTACAAATTATGTTTTCGAAGAATGTGGAAAAATGGATGTATAGCTGGAGGTTAAATCTGGATTCTTTGGTTTGTAACAGTGACCATTTACTGACATAATATTCTTATTTACAGAAGGATTGAGTGTTCCTAAAAAGAAAAAGCAATATCTTTAAAATATAAAAGTAGCTTCAGATTAAGAGAAAATCACAATGGAGAATAACCCAACACCTTTAGAAATACAAATGCAATATTTTGATAATCTTCCTGATGCTGATTGGTTTAAGTAAGTTTCATTGAATTAATTAATTAATTTTTTGTTTAATACCAACTTATTATGTAACAAATACTCAATTTCAGGTATGACGATAGCCAGAAAGTCTATCTACTCAGAAACATATGTTATGCATTGTATGGACCTCCTGAATTAGATGAATCATTGAACAATGTCTGGAACAACAACGTAGTCTGGGCTTCCCTGGGATATAAACAAGCACAAGTTGAAAGGGCTCAAGAAATTGTAAATGCAATTTTTCTACAAAGTAAGATTTAATTTATAATCAATAACTTGAAATTCAGTGTAGCCTGTAATTTTAAATCATCTAGAAAACAATGGTAATGACTTAATTGAATTAATCATAGAACCATAAAATTCAGCAGTTTATCTTAACTACAAACAATTATTAGCAGAATATACTTAACTACTTAAATCCTTGAATCTCTCATCAGGGAATCCTTCATCAAAGCAAGCCTATCTTGAGCGATGACTTCAATCTCAAAACTGAAAGCCTCATTGTTGATGGATCAGTGCCAGGTCTGTTTGGGCCTTCAAACCTATCGAGAACCTTGAGGAAATCATTTCAGTGCTACTTTTAATACTATTTATTTTTATATTATACTCCATCTAAAAAAACTACATTTGTGTTATGTTATTATTATGTTGTGTTGTTATTGTAAATAAGGAAACATTTATTGAAGTAACTAAACTGTCTAATCCCTTAAATAATTAATAAAAAAAAGACAAACGCGTTCACTACCATTAACCCTTGCAGGGTAGTCAGAGGTTCAGGTGTCCATCTCTGCAATTGCGAAGGTAGTAATTCTATGGCCACCTTGAACCCACATGTTGACCAGATAATCAGTACTCAATGTCACAGGTGGTCAGCCATGTTGCCATTTACAAACAATACCTATTACCTATTTGGGGAACAGGTCGGTCTCTTCACAATGTTTTTCCCTCACTGTAGTATCCGACGCATTTCATAAATGTTTTTTACTACAAAAACGTACATAGAAATTTATTAACCTTCATTTCCATTGGTTTCATTTCTCAAGCGGGATTTGAACCCTGTACCCTTGATACAGTGTTAAGCCTCAAATAACTGAGCTACGTCAAATTAATTTATATCTGTCCAATTCCCAGGTAAATACTCTCCAACTGGTAAAGTTGTCTACGTATCAACGATATTAATATGTTGTGCTAGGCCAGAAAAATTAAGTTTTTATAAAATTAAACCAGCTGATTATTGGCACAATTTAGAGAACCGTCGTGATTGTATAACGTGGTACACATGTGTGTTCAAAGTACGGAAATGTATTCCTATAAGCGATGATGGTAAGTTTATACTTATAAGACAATATTATTGTGACATGTCACTATGGCTCAAGTCACAACATTATTGCTTTCATTCTAAGTAGCTTGGTAGGTAAACACTTCAGCTGTGTTGGTATATTCATATGCAATGAACAAGTTGTTAATAGATAGTTAATAATAATAATAAAAGTATTTCTTTACATCCACAAAAACATACACAAAAATATAAAAAAATTCAATTAATACTTACTAACTAGGGGGTTATTGTCTCAGCAAAAAAGGTTCCAACTCAGTCTGGTTTGTATCAGCTTTGTGTTTGCCACCAAAAGCAATGCTGCACCCACTGAACACTATGTATAAACCAACAAGAGGCATAATTAATAATAAGAGCTTAATATTATGGTCACTGAGAAGCATGTTAGGAGTGACATTGAATGATAAAATTAAAAATAGTGTGATAAGGGAAGGTTGCGGTTTGAAAGAAGGTGTAGTGACTAAGATAGAAAAGGGCATGCTTCAATGGTTTGGACATGTTATGCGGATGAATGATAGCAGATTGACAAAAGGAATATGTATGAGTGAAGTGGAAGGGTGGTTATGAATGGGCCGGCCCAATAAGATATATAATGGTCTGATAGACGCTATATTGAAAAAGGGTGACGTTAGGAGTACCTATAACAGCCGAGAGTGTTTGAGAAGATGTATGATTGTCAGGATCGGGACAAATGGGGATCCGTGATCTCTACCTACCCCTCTACAGGGAATTAAGTGTGATGTGTATGTATGTAAGAGCTTAATAAATATACATACGAGTACATTAGTACTGAGAACGATAAATACATTATTGTTCTATGTATAACATATTGTAAGAACATATTTAAATTATACATTCGCTTCACGACTTGTGTATACACACACCCTTTTTTATTATGACGGGGTAGTCAGAGGCTTGAATGCCCATCTCCGAAATTTCGAAGGTATGTTAGGTATGGATCATTCGAAGCCTGCGTATCACTAGATAGACAGCACCCAACGTGATAGGTAGTGAACCGTATCGCCGTATATAGGCACTGGCTATTACCTATCCTGAGGGATAGGCAGGTTTCCTCACGATGTTTGTCCTCACCGTTAGCGACTGTAAATTATGTATGTAAATGAAACATATTTAAATTTCATTCATTGGTACATGCCAGAGTCGGGATTCGAACCTAGGACCATTCTCATACGAAGTCCGAGGTCTTACCCACTGGGCTACAGCCGCTTTTTACACATACATACTTATAATTATTAACTGAGTTTGTATAGCACTCATAGAATAAACCATTACACCAACTTTGAGCCCTATGTGATGTTGAAATGATTTAACTTAATATCATCCTCATAAAACATTATCAACTCATAGCTATTTTTCTTGGCTATCATAATATTTTTATTTTTCCAGACGATTGTTGCAAATTGTATGTTGATGATTGCGCAAGAGTATACCAGAGTTGGGATGATTATTTGCAAGATAACGTACAGCCAGAATGTATGATGATAGTGCCTAAAGATGGCAAATATAAATTTGATGAAGATGAGGTTTGTTTTATAAAGTATTAAAATCAATGGAATCGTAATTAAAATATAAACAAATCTATTTGATAGTCCTAAAAGTATTTTGTTGCTAAATATCAAGAAATTGCCGAAGATTTCTTCTCAGTATTTTCCATTCTCTACGTCATATATACTAATCACGTCCTAATGAGTGAAAATAGAATGCCAATTATCGACTTTTTACCTCATATGGCATGCGGGGCGACTAAGTAACATGACTAAATAAATTTTTGAATAAATTTATATTTATAAAGAGGACCCGGCGGAAAGCGTGATCCCCGTTACGCTGTGTGGAGTCTAAAATGGCGTGTTTTAATTGGTGCGGTGTCTAAAAATGTGTAGTAGAAAGAAGATACCTATGTTTTGTCTCACAAAATGCCGTGTTTTCATTGGTTGTAATATCTCTCCTCCATCCCACGTACCTCGTTTCACCCCGCGTAATTCCACGCTAGTTACCATACAAATATTGCGTAAGGCCCATTCTTATTAATTACTCCATGGGTTAGACGCTACCAGCCTGTCCTTAATATTTTGTATCAAAGCCATCAAAACTGGTACCATCAGTTGCCAAGCTTTTTTCCACTGAAAGGAATTGAATGTACCATACTGTAGTGAGTTATGTGAAAAGGAAATCTATGATAATTATTTAAAGCACATTTCATTTTTCCGATTCAATGTTACAGGATATGATAACTTTGCGGTTAACGGTTACCCCATCACCAAAACTGGGTGTTGCAAGTCGGCTCTTGCGTGCAGGCGACAATACCAGCACACTTGGCTCTCTGGGTATGTATAATTAAACGACAAGACTAGTGCGACAGTCATTTATATAAATCGTCAAATAATAGTTAGTGAATGAATATTTGAATGAGTCAATGAATGAATGATAAGTTCAACAGTGAACGTAAGATTGAACTACAAGAAAGCGAAACTTAGTATGGGCTTGGATATATAATATTTCAGTGAGTATTTTTAAGGTCGGATATAGACATAAATAAACTAATTCTCTATTGTGGTCGTGGACACGAGAACCTGTGTAAGGTATAATGGTCGTGAAGAACTAATGCTAATGGTTAACTGAGAATTATTACTCACACCTCTGCAAACGAAAAAGGATAGTTTGTAATTAGAGTTTTCAATATATTATATTTCTATGAAATTGTATTTCTGTCTACACATTCAAGGATTATATACCTCATTGTATTGCTATAATATGTTGCCTAGGTGCGATGGGTGTGATCGGCACAAGTCTGTTTACCCCCGTCGGGCCCGTACTCCTTACTGGGGCAGCCATCACGACGGTGGCGGCAAGCTTATACGGACTAGGTCGTTCTGGGTGTCACCTCAAAGACATGTCTCAACACAGCCAGGTAATAAACCCAAACATACATATATCCATCACCGTAAATTATGGTTCTAGCATAAGATCAGCGCAATGATTGTACTTCAATCATTGTATATATGCTGAGCTGGGACCATTTCTCTGGGCAATGACATGCACATGTAGAATTTAATAACTTACTTGTATAAACTCCTTTTCTCTTTTATTTTGATTTCCTGTCTGTGTATGTTAATGTGTTTTTGTGAATAGAGCTTTTTATTATTATTATTATTAAATATCTTGAGGAAATCTGCCTTCTGATTGAAATGGACCTAACCTCTGACTACCCTGCAAGGGTTAATGGTCGTGAACGCGTATGTCTTTTTTTAAAACCTGCCTTCCCATCAGGATAGGCCAGTGTCTCAACAACAATACAGATCACTACCTATCACGGTGGGTCCTCTCAATCTAGTGAAACGATGGCTTTGAGTGGCTTATACCTAACGTGCCTTGGAAATTTCGGAGAAAGGCACTCAAACCTCTGTCTGCACCACAATAAAAAAGAGTGTGTATACACAAGTCGTGAATGTCTATTATGTAATAATAAATAATAAGTATGTTATGTATGTATCATATTGATCGCCGCCTTAAATCATCCTGACAAATCTCTCCTTTATTAAATTTATTGTATTGTATTAATTGCATGTACTTAAAAGAAGCGTTAATGTATCAGGAAACATACCAACTTATTCGTCGAATCAAGGGAAATACAGTGCTTGTAAATGACGATATGGCTCACCACCTGTCGCGTTAAATGCTGACTGTCATGTAGGTTATATCCACTTAATACTAACTCCGGCTATGGACACTTGAACCTCGGACCATACTGCAAGGATTAATGATCCTAAATGATTATCTTAAAACAAAACAAACAAACAAACGCATTCACGACCATTAACCCTTGCGGGGTAGTCAGAGATTCAGGTGTCCATCTCCGCAATTGCGAAGGTAGTAATTCTATGGACACCTCGAACCCACGTGTTAACCAGATAGTCAGTACTCAATGTGACAGGTAGTCGGCCATGTCGCCATTTACAAGCACTAACTATTACCTGTTCGACGAACAGGTAGGTTTCCTCACGATGTTTTCCTCACTGTATAATTCGATGCATTTCGTAAATGTGTTTTTATTACGAAAATGTACATAGAAATTCATTTCCATTGGTACATGCTCAAGTGGGATTTGAACCCTGTACCCACTGATACAGAGCCAAGCCCCAAACTACTGAGCTACGTCGAATTATTGATTATGATTATCTCCTATGTTTTATTTCTAGAATATTGGGATCAAGAACCCTGAAGCCCGCAGCAGTTGGATCAATGTAGGGGCTTCCGGTATAAGTCTTATATCCGGAGCCGCGAGCTCCTTGCTAGCAAAAACTGCCGCTTCGGGTGTTGATGTCACTACCCGGGTAAAAAGACTATTTTGACTATTATATTAAGTGTCAATGAAGCGAAAGTGGTCTGTCAGGATCGGGACTAATGGGGATCCGTGATCTCTGCCTACGTTTCGACAGGGAAACGGGCGTCATGTGCGCATGTATAAAAAACGTGTATGTACAGTAACAAAACAGAAAAAACAATACAAGAAAACATACAACAATAGATTATTTTACACGAAAACTGCCCTATCGCGTATATTTTGTAAACAATGTTACAACAATTACCTTTGTTACTCGACCGAAGTCCAGTTTTCTTGTAAAATGAATAAGAATCGCGAGTCTCATAAAAATATTAACAACAGGTTGTGCCTTGTACGAGTCGTGATTAAAGGACTAGAATGTATATGCATAAAATGAAATGAATGAATGTATATGTATAAAAGTGAAAACTAACATTAATTTCATTCAATCGTTCAAATTGTTTTAGACTGGACAATTCTTGACAAAATCGGTTGATTTTCTGAAACACGCAAATATTGTAACCGGTGGGATCGGTGTGATGAATGGCATCGTCACATTAACAATAAAGGTAAGCGATATAAATGTTTATTTATTTATTATTTATGTATTTATTTATAAATCAAATTGTTGCTTAAAAGAGTATATGGAATCTATTCGGCGATGACCACAACATGACACTAATGTTTCATATGACATCACAACCCCAATTCATGGCATAGTGGACATGCCTTGCCGTACCTATTAGAATTATAAAATTGTACTGTTCTATCTGACGGAAACATATTAAAGCATTTGGTATATTTAGATAAAGTTGTATTTTTCTTTAATTAGTGGACGAATCGTTGAATTGCGATTAAATTAACCAACTAATTTTATCGTGAAGTAATTTTAATTTTCATTTACAGTCACAGCGCGGAGAGAAAATTACTAGACTGGAGATAGTCCAAACAACGAGCTCTATACTTTTCTTGTTCAACGCTGTGGTCACCAATACTACGGCTGAGGAAATCATTAAAAATGCCCAAGCGGAATCTCTCAATTCATATAGGGCTAATTTAAGTAACAGAGTAAAGTGAGTTGTTCAATTTTTTCCATCAACATACGAGTAATATGTTTATTTATATTATATTTCACTACCATTATCCCTTGCGGGGTCGTGTCCTCTTTCTCATCTCCTTACATTAAAGTTACTCGGATAATTGCATTCTATGTGCTCATTACCTGATGTGACAGGAGATTTTCCTGTAACGAAGAATCTAGTTCGAACAATAGCAATATGCCAATGACGTATGTAATAAATGAAATTTGAATTTCACATATCTTTTTAAATTGCAGGCGAATGTTCGATAAAGTGGGCGCCGAGACACGAAGGCAGAACGGGGTTATCAGGGGCAACTCCGAAATGATCAAAGGCATCCAAAAAATCAATAATGCTCATCAATTTTTCTCCGACGTCTTTAAGATTAATAAGGATCTCAATACGCATAAATTACGGATATCGCTAGCGGAAGACGGAAAAGTACTTCTCAATTCCCAACATAAGTACGACCCTGGTGTCCTCCGGTCCATGAGCAGCGCAGATCGCGGGCAACTGTTCCAAGGCTTAGGCCCGGTGAACGCCACGACACCTAATGCGCCGACGAGGGTATTAGCTAACCCGACGTCCGCTTACGTCTCGCGTCAAGAAGACGGTCCTTCGGTCCGTTTCGGCGATGTCATCAACTTTGGTCATTTCGTATACCGTATCACGCAGTCTGGCTTCGATAGCATCGCGGAACAAATGTCTGACCTCAGCGAGAAGGCATCGATGCACTTGATGGATTTGGCATGTCGTCTGCTAAGACAAATCGACTATTTGCAACTTCGTAAGCTAAAGTTGTTCGACCCTGACAAAGACGTGTTTGTAGAGGTAGTCCAATTTGTTCGTGAATATGTCCGTCGCGAACGCCCTCTAGGCGAGTCTGTGGAAGGAGCGAATGCTTCCGAGAACGCCCTTCGGGAGTTCTTTCACGATGGTAGAGTAGAACCACAAACGTTCCTAAAACTAAAAAATGATTTTGATACTTATATAGCGAACATTTTCGCTAGCAATGCAGAGACCAATGATGCAGTGAGACCGGATATAAAGTGTGATAAATGCGGTGGTGCTAGATATGCTTAAAGATGGTGTACGTTGTTAATCTTACTTCCAGTGTTATTATCAGAATAGTGCCTTAAGTATCCCTACATATCAATGTCCAATTTCAATATCGTAGATCTTAGAAACAGTAATTTTATACGTATGTAATACAATACGTATATGAATGAATTAGTCCAATATGTTAGAGTCTGTATACAGTATGCAGTGCTTGTTTTTCAATGAAGTAATACTTACTTGAATCTGTAAAATTAGATTGCACACCAATGCGTTAGGATTCACCTTTAGATACACTTCATTATCAACTTTGAGCACAGCAAGATAGGTAAGTGGAATATATCCCCGCTAAGCCTATCCCAGATGTGGTATTGGTACATTGATCCCTCATTATCACTATCAATCTCATTATGACCCATACTTTCTACCGTAATACTAATGCTACTAATACTTTTGTTCATAATGAATAAAAATGTTATTAATGTTTTTTTTAATTGTTTAAAGTTAGAGTTTCTTGGTTTTACTGTTAGTAAACGAATCTTAAAGAGAAAGTGAGGCTTTGATGTAGATGTTAGGAAATGATAAATGCTATTCTATTTTTAGCCTATTTAAAATGGACCAAAGTTCCTTTATATGAAAGTTTATATACAGTAAATGCTAATATTTAAAATAAAACGAAATGTGTGTTTTAATGTATCAATGGTAATATATTTTATAAAAAGTTGAATTTTTGTTTGTATTTCTGTAATTATGCACCCGTACCACAGATAATATAATACTACAGTACAGATACCCCATCCCATACTGATTTTTTGGTAAGTGCTAACTTCTTATTTTACTCCGCTTCTTTTTAAAGCCAAATTGGAAAAACAGATGGCGTGACATAAATCGTGCATCTTCTCAATAATAGAGGTCACTTTTTTATTTGTCAATACTAGAGCGTTTAGCTAGCTAAATTAAGTGAAATAGCTCCATCTAAATTTGAGTAGGCTATATTATACTCACCGATACTTTTTTTCATTATTTTTTATCTCTGTTTTAATTGGTCCCACCTAACACGTTTTACGGCTAAGACGGACCAGAGTGTGGACGCAAGGCACATATTTATTAGAAATTAGAAATAAACATTGGTGCCGCCGGGATTCGAAGCTGGATCACCCAGAGAGTTATGGCGCTTATCCACTCGTCTACCCCGCCGCCTATGTATAGGTACCTTCAAGGTGCCTTTCTTAAAAAACTTGAATGACATACGAGTAGGTATAAAGGATCTGATAGGCAGTGCATGTCAAATACTGTTTGCTCAATTTATGGTTTATTTCATTAGGTGTTTAGATTCATAAGGTGTTTCTATAAAATTAAGTAGGTATGTAAAATTCACCGCAGAGTCTATTTCTAGCGAGCAAGTATCTGTCGTCAGACGATTTTACCTCGATGTGCCTCGATCACGCTTGCCCGTACTATTTTCTCATGATTGCGTGGTGTATGTATATGTTACAGACAAATAATATAAAACCTTTACAGAGCTGCGTGGTTTACACCAATGCATAACTTTTGACACTCGTCTCGCCCGTTTATCTACTGATGGGGAGGCAGATATCACGAATTCCATTCCTGATCCTCGTTAATATTGACACATGTACGTTTTCTTTCAAACTATTAAGAACTTATGTAATCCAAGTTATATTGTGTAGTCAAAGAGACATAAATAATAACATTAAATATTGGTATATTTTAATGAATAGCATATACGAATGCGTCATTAATTCAGCGCTTTATAAGGTGACGAATATTAACTCTTTGTAAAAAAGTCTACATTACTTAGAGTGAACTTAAATTTTGTAGAATCTGCGGTGACAGCGCAGAGTTATGATGGACAGACTAGGATTGATCATTAACAAGTTGTTCGAGAGCCATCTCTATTTGCTTAGCAACAGCGTTTGTCAACAAAGTGATTTTATGAATTTAAGTAAAAACAAAAGTAAATCGACGTAGCTCAGTTGTTTGGGGCTTGGCTATCAGTGGGCACAGGGTTCAAATCCCGCTTGAGCATGTACCAATGGAAATGAAGTTTAATGAATTTATATGTACAGTTTCATAATAAAAACACATTTACGAAATGCATCGAATTGTACGGTGAGGGAAAACATCGTGAGGAAAGCTACCTGTTCGTCGAACATGTAATAGTTAGTGCTTGAAAATGGCGACATGGCTTACCACCTGTCACATTGAGTACTGACTATCTGGTCAACACGTGGGTTCGAGGTGGCCATAGAATTACTACCTTCGCAATTGCGGAGATAGACACCTGAACCTCTGACTATCCCGCAAGGGTTAATGGTCGTGAATACATTTGTCTTTTTTGTTATTTTGTCTTTAAAAACAAAATAAATAGTCCATAAATCCACAACATTATTTTTTTGTCATTGGTTATAACCTCTACGTGATATTGGATAAAT
Source organism: Leucoptera coffeella (assembly GCA_030578115.1). Taxonomy (NCBI): domain Eukaryota; kingdom Metazoa; phylum Arthropoda; class Insecta; order Lepidoptera; family Lyonetiidae; genus Leucoptera; species Leucoptera coffeella. The sequence goes on from JAMBLF010001023.1 coordinate 136,223, forward strand.
ATACTCTACCTTCCGGGAGAGGTAGAAAAAGAATAAATTGATAACTTACATAATTCGTTGACAGTAGCATCGAGAATTTAGTCTCGTTCTTCGAAAACGAAATAGATTTTAAAGATAGGTAAATATTTATTATATTTTCTAAGTATAAGTATGTGGAAACTATAAATTAGCAATGTCCATGGATATTTATTTTGGGGCGAGATGTGATTGGGTTGTTATTTCATCAGTTGTATGTAACCTAATGATTTTGTAGTGGTGTTATATTTTTTATTAGATATTGTATTATCTAGTTCTCCGATTGATCTTATTACACTAAAACAAAAAAGAGAAGTCATTTGAAGTACAACGTAACTAAACTTATATTTGAGTGAGTGTAGCATCAAGTGCTGATCTAACAATGTCATTCGTACATTCATATTTTATACAACTGACCTGAAATATTTACTAGTTGTAGTTGCATTTCAGTGCTGTATGTTTATGTTTTGTGGCAGTCTATTACCAGCAATGGACAGTGAGAGACTTATTGATTTTTATGTTAAGTAAGCAAATAATATGAGTTATGTTTGTTTTAGGTTTATGGCAATTTGGAACGTTGTCAAGCGCAACTTTCTGAGTGTTGCCTTTCCTACAGTTGCTATAGTTTCTATACTAGCTGATTTGAATCACACTAAGAAGTGGAAGGAGAGCCTCAGCAAGTAAACATGGCTTTGTTTGGAATTACCAGTCGCTATGTGTGGTTTGCCTTTCCATTGACAGGCTATGCAATTGGAACCTTCTTGGATAATCAGGAGACTCTAAGGATGACAAGCTTCAGAGATAAATCAAAGTTGTATGGAGGCAATGTCAAAGAAGGTGAAACACCATCCTGGCCTTAAGATGTAAATTATCTACAATAGCTGTAATAATTACTGTAATATAATGTTAGATGTGTAAAATATAGTGTTTTATTTATTTTAAAGAAGTTCAATCTTGTACATTTTCTTGCATCATGCAGTCTTGTATCCTAATTAAAATGTGCTGAATTACTTTTATCCTTTCTTCATAAATACATTTATACACATTACGTTTGTTACTCTACAAAAGTATAGGCAGAGATTAAGGATCTATATTTGTATATATATAATGATCCCTGGATTATATTTGGTGTTTTTGGATGATATTGTGGACATCATGACCAATATTTTTGAATTTTCTAATGTTTTTTGATGAAAACTTAAGAAAAACTAGAATAAAGATAGCTTGTATCTTTTATGTTGAAGGTATTCCACCAAATTTTAAGTATCTAAGTTATTAAAAAGAAATAAATCAATCTTTACAATTGGGGACACTGAAATATCTAAAACATACATAAATTAAAACATTTGGATTTGAGTATGGGGTAGCTAGAAATTAATTGCCAATATGTTTCAATTTCAACAAAAGGTATTGTTTATTAATATAGAGAACATGTTAAATGTATAGTACAAAAATAATATGATATGGATATCTTTTCAATGAATAATTAATATTCGTTAAAAATTTCGGTTATCAAACAAAAGCAAATTGAGGTAATTTTAGATTTACACGTAGTAACTAAATTAGGATTACAATCTCTGTGAAAAAAAACCCAAAATTATTAGACTAAAGAGCTAGGGATCTATGGAATTTATTGGGTGATGGCTAGTAACCTGTTACTAAAACATATCAATGCCATCACAATTGCTATAGTTTTGCTAGATGTGACTGAGTTGGCTTTATAATTCAAAGGTTCCGGCCACCCGGAAAGAGGAAGTGAATTTATAAGATTATTATTGCATTTGACAATAAATTCAATTTTGTTTAAAATCAGTCTTTGTCATGTATCTGGTATAATTATTGCACTAAAACTAATTTCACACCGAAGTATCTTTATTTGGCTTGTTGTTCTACATTTTGGCGGGTTTTATTTATTTCCTTATTTGTTTCTGCATATTATAATATGGTTTATTAGGCTACAAATAGAAAATATATGTAATATAAGCTTCAAATTATTTATTTGTTTCTGTGAGAATGTTTGGCGAAAAAGTCATAGAATTAATAAAAGAATCCAATAGAAATCAAGGAATTATTGAACATTTCAACGTAAGGCAATTATTTTATATTTCGGCAATGTATTTCTAATTGCTGTTTTCATTATACTATGGTATTATAAAGTTTGAACCACCGGAATAGTGGAGTTTCTAAGGTTTGATTAGGTTATTTTAGTCTACTATCGCTAGAGCCATACCCTGTTTGTAGGAAGGTTTCATTATATCTGATTAAAGTGCATGGTAAGGAAATGGCACAAGAGAGTTTGTGTATTCGGGAAATGTGTTTACAAGAGATGGTAAGAAAGTGATACTGAAAGGAGAGCCAAGGAAGGAAATGTTGTGAATGGGGCTGCCAGCACTCCGATATCTAGTCAGTTGATGTCTGAACTGGTATGACTGGCTATTCATAACGCTATGCTTATGTATGGTAATGAGTATAAGGTTTGGTAGAAGAATTATGACGGCAGAATTGATGCAAGAGAGATGAGGTCCCTTAGGAAATGTGTTATCTAAGATAGGGTATGTAATAGTGTGATATGTATATATGTGTATTCTGTAGTGTATTAATTGTTTTCAGGATGAAAAAGTAAGACAGATACTTGAAGAAATGCACTCATTGTTTAAGATGAATATGAATGATGCGTAAGTACATATCAATATCTCTTATTATTACGATAGTAATTCAGGTTAAAACAGATGAAAGCACATAATATTCAATATTAAATATTTTGTGTTTGTTCCAATAGGTATTCCTATGTAATAGTCTGTGCTTTATATCTATGAGGTAAACTGTAGGTGCCTTAAAAACCCAACATTGTGTTATTTCAAATACAATATTATTCTGCCAGTGGTTGTATCATTGAATTAACTATTCATTAATTTTTTCAGAAATGCCAGCAATGAAAACAAATCACTATGGACCACAGTTCAAGTGAGGCACTCGGTTCTGGAGCGCAACAAGCAGTGTCTCCTCGCTTATTTGTACAACAGAATGGAAAAGATCAAAACGTTGAGATGGGAGTTTGGATCAGTGCTGCCGGCAGATATACGTGAATTACTTTCTGATGATGAGTACCAGTGGTTCTCCAAGTACTCAACTAACCTCGCCACTTACATGAGATCCTTAGGACAAGATATAGGGTACAGCGGAATTGACTTAACAGAAAACTTGAAGCCGCCCAAAACATTGTTCATAGAAGTGTTGTGCTTGACAGATTATGGTAAATTAGAACTTGAAGATGGTGATGTGGTGATGCTTAAGAAAAATAGCAGACATTTTCTACCTACAGCAGAATGTCAGACACTAATAAGACAAGGTGTCTTACAACAAATAGTTTGATTTGTATATCTAGTATAGTGAATATCTAGTAGCGTGGTTGCTATCTGTTTCAAATGAGACCAAAATAAGTGTGCCTATTCCTATTACAAAAGTTTTGAATTTGACAGAACACCATGTCAACAATGTTTATTAAAGGAAAAATATCCAGCAATTATAATGTATCTTGTAATATATGAATGTTAGAGATCCCGCCACATAAGCTGGCAGTAGGCAAACTTGGAACTAAATTTGACGTTTCCGCAATTGCGTGTTATTTTGTATGAAAGGTAAATTTAGTATTACCAGCGTTGTGTTTTTTGCCCACTCTTTGTAATTTTTATGTTTGTTAAGGGTGATTATAATAAATTGATTGCCGGAGTTTCTTGTTAGTTCTTCTCCAAGCTAGGGTCTCCGCTGATCTAACCTCGGTAAAAAATATGTAAAGACAATGCTCAGTGCCATGTTTGAAATAGTTTTTTTAATTTATACTTAGATCATAAGATAACTTTCAAAGAGAGCTTGTGATATTTATAATTTTGAATATATTATGGCAGATGGAGGCGTCGCCGCAGTTGCATAATTCACTGTTGCCAGTAAACACGCCAAAAGTAGCACTCACTGTGCCATACGACTCGATACATTATAGGTTTCATTGTAACGGTCTTTGGTTGCAGAGCTATAAACTCAAATAAAACAAATTAATATATCAAAGTCAAAAGTTAATCTTTATATTTGTTAATTATAAAAATAATAATCTTTATTGTTGTTATACTTAGATCATAAGATAACATTCAAAGAGAGCTTGTGATAGGGCCTATTTTAAATAAACATATTTTGACTTTGATATATTAATTTGTTTTATTTGAGTTTATAGCTCTGCAACCAAAGACCGTTACAAATGAAACCTATAATGTATCGAGCCGTATGGCACAGTGAGTGCTAGTTTTGGCGTGTTTACTGGTAACACTGAATTACGCGACTGTGGCGACGCCCCCAACTGCCAGTTTATATGGCGGGATCTCTATGTAAATTATGTATAAAAAATAAATATTTTTGATATGCATATCTGTATTTCCTTTCTCTCCTCTATTCATAGAGTACCCGCCACATACGGTGGCAGTTGGAGGCGTCGCCACAGTCGCGTAATCCAGTGTTGCCAGTAAACGCGCCAAAACTAGCACTCACTGTGCCATACGGCTCGATACATTATATTGAGGTTTCATTTGTAACGATCTTTGGTTGCAGAGCTATAAACTCAAATAAAACAAATTAATATACCAAAGTCAAAAGTCAAAATATTTTTATTCAAAATAGGCCCTATCATAAGCTCTCTTTGAAAGTTTTATGATCTAAGTACAAATTAAAAAAACTATATATTGACAAAAGGAATATATATGAGTGAAGTGGAAGGGCGGTTACGTAGGGGCCGGCCTAATAAGACATATATGTAACAGTCAGATAGACGCTATATTGAAAAAAGGTGACGTTAGGAGTACCTATAACCGCCGAGAGTGTATTAGAGAATGTATGAATGTCAATGAAGCGAAAGTGGTCTGTCAGGATCGGGACAAATGGGGATCCGTGATCTCTGCCTACCCCTCTACAGGGAATCAGGCGTGATGTGTATGTATGTATGTAAAAAAACTATTTCAAACATGGCACTGAGCATTGTCTTTACATATTTTTACCGAGGTTAGTTCACCAACCATTTCGGCTGCTCAAGATGCCACGTCATGAAGACCACGACCGCTCTGATAAGAGCGTAACGATTGAGAAGAAGAAGTTCAGCGGAGACCCTTGGAGAAGAACTAACAAGAAACTCCAGAAATCAATTTATTATAATCACCATTAACAAACATAAAAATTACAAAGAGTGGGCAAAAAACACAACGCTGGTAATACTAAATTTACCTTTCATACAAAATAACACGCAATGGCGGAAACGTCAAATTTAGTTCCAAGTTTGGCTACTGCCAGCTTATGTGGCGGGATCTCTATATGTCAGTACAGTTATATACTGATATGTATTCAATTATTATTAATATATTTTTATATGCATATATCACATAAAAAGAATTATGTCATAGGAGGCGACTAAGGGACGATAGGCTAGCAACGTGTTACCAATATTCCATGTGACTTAACTCCAATATTTATGCTAAAAAGCGACTTGAGTTATTATATCTCCAAGGTTCTCTCCACCCCGAAAGTGATTAAAGGACTTGAATGTATATATAACTGGACAAGCACGGCGGCTATTGACATTATAATAAAACAAATTAAATCTTCAACGGAGACTTGTCCATAGAGTCACCATAGATTAGTAGATGACATATTAAAACATTTAGGTAGCATAGCTAGACCACAGTCATGTCAAAAAATACATCACAATTCCACATTATATCAATTCATAGGGGAATTCTCCATCAACTCTTTATACTATCTTCCTCCGTGGCGCGATCGGTTAGCCGCTAATCATGAGGTCCCGTGTTCGTTTCCCGGTGGAGGCACAGTTAAGAATTACGCTTTTCTACTGCATTCCTGTCTGGTCGTTGATTATATATGCTATACATGTATTTATCTATGCATAATAAGTATATATTTCTTAAATATACGTTGACTAGTACTTGAGCATGTACCAATGGAAATGAAGTTTAATGAATTTCTGTGTACATTTTCGTAATAAAAATACATTTACGAAATGCGTCGAATACTACGGTGAGGAAAAAACATCGTGAGGAAACCTACCTGTTCCCAGAACAGGGAATAGTTAGTGCTTGTAAATGGCGACATGGTTGACCACCTGTCACATTGAGTACTAACTATCTGGTTAACACGTGGGTTCGAGGTGGCCATAGAATTACTACCTTTGCAATCGCGGAGATGGACACCTGAACCTCTGACTACCCCGTAAGGGTTAATGGTCGTGAACGCGTACGTACTAGTACCCTTAACACAAATCTTAAAGAAAAGAGGCTAGTTCAATTGGTGTAATAATGTGCAAAAATTATTATAATACTACAACTTTTAATTCATTCTGTAGACCTCTAGTCCTTTAGGCACCCGCTAAAATAGTCGAAAAAACAGCAGGTAACACATAGCATGGGACAGTATATAAGTAATAGGTACCGCGTATTAGGGATCCTATACAATACCGGAGTCGTTAAGGTAATGTACGCAATAATATTCATTATAATGGTAGTATATTACACTAGGCTATTCACTACATTAATTTGTATAAACTAAAACTGTCCTGTGTTAGTCTAAAACGTAAAAAGGATCCTAACTAGCTGCTGTTCTTCCCGGAATGTCGTAGGAGGCGACTAAGCGAATCGCGGTGAAAATATATTGGCCCATAGTCTAGCAAATTCCATTATGACATCGCAACTCCAATATTCATGCTAAAAAGTGAACTAGGAGATATTATAATATCTCTGAAGTTCTGTCCACCCCGAAAGGGATTAAAGGACGTGATTGTATGCATGTATAAACTAAACAACTAAATAACATGTAGTTGTGTGTAGCGTAGACTCGTAGAATTTATTTCTTTGCGTAGCGCTATTTGATTTAATTGAGAAATACTCTCCAAGCAAATGGATGCCACGTGTTATAAATTTTGTGAATGGCGTCAGCCGTTTCAGTGCGGAGTTCGAAAACCATTTGGTTATATTTGGTATATCAGAAGTTGTGTATTTGCAGAACAATGAAAACGAAAACCATATAGCATTTTCCTAGTATCCTAATCACGAGCTAAATAATGTGAGTCTGTAAAAGAAAGAATCTTATTAATTACCTATAGAATATATTTATACCTACATTAGCGTAGAATCAGGGAAAATTAATCACTGAGCAATTTATCGTTTGAAACCTTTTCAGAAAATAAAGCTCGGAAGTGTTTATCCCAAGTTTAAATTTATGAGCGTCATTTTTACAGTAGCTCACTCCATAGCAGTCCAGGAGGTAACTTCCGTTAAAGAAAATTAACTTTGTTAACTTTTTTATAATAGTGAATTTTTTTGTTGATAGGAACGTCTCTTTTCTTTGAGTACCTAACTCCCTAAGTCCTTAATGAAAAGAACCTCGCAACTAAGTATGCCCTTGGTTCCTTTTAGGGTTAGTACCTATTGGATAGTACCGAATAGTTACCATAGCCTCATTTACGACAATACGGGAAGAACGGCAGTTTGTTTACGTTATATAAAGCGGAAAGTCAAAACTTTTTACTGTTTCAATGTTCATCACGTTGACACATCATTGAAGCGGCTCAGGTGGATTCGACAACGGAAACGTTATATAATCAGGAATTAAATTATCTATACTAATATTATAAAGCTGAAGAGTTTGTTTGAACGCGCTAATTTCAGGAACTACTATATAACATCCTCATCATCATCTATGTTTCATGTAATGAGAACTTCTGAAAAAATAAAAATGTTGCAAATTATTTGATATTGCGTGTATAGTTATAAAATACTAAATCACATAGGATAGGCAATAGTCTGCGTTTATGCACAGCTGGAAGTCTTTTCCACTTGTCTTTAATTGAACTATAGGATAATGATGGTATGCCCATTCGCTTCAATAAGTTCCGATATTCTACTCTATGTACATGTATAATACATTGGTATCATGCAATAAAGGTATGCTTAATACTATAAACATAAACTAGAGTCAGTTTCCTCATTAAATAATTGATAGTATATTTTAGTAGTATACTCGTATAAATCTCGAACAATTCTCGTTGAAGCAATTCCTTAAATTGAAATCAAAACACATATACATACATATACATTCTCAGGTGCTTATCACTGTTTCATGATTGAATGTATGTGTATACTACCGTATCGTATCGTGTATCGATCGATTCTTGATAATTCCTAAATAGTTATTTCACTCGTTGTCAAATCAATGTTCGTTCTCCAAATTGTTATTTGAATTTAAACATATTAGGTTCTAATCTAACCGCACTTCACCGCTGATTGAAATGATAGGCTTTGTGCTCACTTAGTTATTCAAGCAGAAACAATGAACGACACATCTCGCGTGTACGTAACCCAAATAGATATATGCCAGTGCTTATATGTAAATGGAAGTTTATATACTACAGAATTGAGTTCACGTCGGTGAAAAGCTCTTTGATGTAAGTAATTATTTGCGCGCCTACCTAAACACAATTTCAAATTAGGTATGTAAATAAATTACAGGGCAAAAAATGTAATTCAAGTCTTACTCCTGTAGCGTAACGTTATATGAGATGTTCACATGTAAATGTTTCAACATTTCGTATTGTACAGAGCTAATTTGTCTACTGTTTTATACGTTACAAAACTGCGACCAACATTTAATTTTGAAGCTCGGGGATTTATTATATATGGAATATGTTTCACGAAGTAGCGAATCAAGTTTGGCTAACATTTCTTAAAATTACATACGTTCATATACATTTGCATCCTTTAATCTCTTTCGGGTCCAGAATCTTGGGAATCTGATTACATTTTATTGGTTACATATTAGCAGGTATATTTTGATGTCAAATTATTCAAAAGGAATGAACGGCCGAGGTCCTATAAGACATAATGATTGTAATAGGTACAGCACCTATTACAATCATTATGTCTTATAGGACCTCGGCTGCTTAAAGAATAGGTCCAGTTTTGCAAGGATAGTCATATACGCCGTTTCTTATCCGGGATAACGAGTATAGAGCATTTGGGTCTCGCCAAAGGGCCCTTAAGGGAGAAAACCCTGTAACACGTAATCCTAATATATGTCAAAAAGTGTTTTCTAGGATTAAAATTCTAATAAGTATTAGGTGTAAGATTTGCAACAGCTAAGCTACACAATGCATATTAGACACTTTTTTAAATCACACTTTTGTAAATCATTCGATTAGATATTAGAAGTTTCATTTATTTATTTAATTCACAAGGCACCATTCATCAATATAGATAACCTACTCGCTTTCGCTAAGCCGTGTTACTAATTATTCTACTTGTTTACCTACCTACATAAGCACACAAACTGCGGAGGTCTTTTTACTCAGAAACTATTACGAATTACCAGATAGTTGCCAGTCAAATTACGCACTTGGAGTTCATTGATATTTCATAGCTTTCCGGTTTCGAATAGTTTAACCCCACACCCTGTTGGGAGGAAAATACCAAAGCGTAGAAGGTATTGGAAATGCCGACATCGAATCACCTCTAATGTGGTGATATCCGATCGCTCTATTCGTCGTTAGTTCTTAAATGGTGGCCTCTTTTCGACCTTTATGGGATCATGGCACACATTTCTGTGTATTAGTTACGTGACAGCTTCCCGTGATTGGATCTTAGGAATCATCTCGTAAAGGTTATTATAGCAAGCATACTGATCGCTATTGTAAATTTTGGTAATATCAAATTATTTTATGTACTCTACGAAAGAAAATATAAAGAAACAATTAAATATCTACGTGTTTACAAAGAGGCGAATGTACATATATTATGTGATTTTATAGTATAAACCTAAGAGATCATAAAGGAAATGGAAAAATATTATGTAGAACATGAGTATAATATATAGTAAATAATGTTAATACTTAGCAAATGTTAATTAATACTACATGTAGTTAAAATGAATAATTACAAAAAACAAAGACAAACACGTTCACGGCCATAAATCCTTGCGGGGCAGTCTGAGGTTCAAATTCCGCAATTGCAAATGTATTAATTCTATTGCCACCTCGAACCCACGTGTTGAGCAGATAGTCACTACTCAATATGACAGGTGGTAAGCCATATCGCCATTCACAGGCACTGACTATTAACTGTTTGGGGAACAGGTAGATATCCTCTAGTGTTTTCCCTCACCTGCGTATTTGATGCATTTCGTAAATGAATTTATATCATGAAAATATATAATAAATAAATATTAAATGGTATGAATAAGTACCTTTTAGAAAACATTTGTAACAATACCAAACCTTACAAAAAGCGTACACGTAGGTAGGTAATTGAATGAGATGTTACCACAAATGATATGAAGGCAAAACAATATTAATGAATGCGGTGTTTAACGGGCTCAAGCTCGTAATAAATTGGTACAATTGTGGCTTTTCGTCTGGAAACGCAAAAGATATTGGTGTGTAAAATTCTTTTTATACTTTTGTATTATGTATATTGTGTATATGGCGACCTCCGTGGCCCGATCGGTTAGATACCTGAAAGCTAATTCGATTCCTAGTGCTTTCCAGTCTGGTCTGTTCGTTGCTCATATATGCTATATATGTATTTATCTATATATAATATGTATACATTTCTTAAATATACGTTGACTAGTACCTTTAATACAAGTCTTAATTGTACTTACCAAGGGACTAGTTCAATTTGTGTAATAATGTCGAAATATTATTTAAACAAAATAATTATTCGTATACCTGATAGTAACTTCTGCATATTACCTATTAAAAAGGAAATGAACTATGTGTCGTTCTGCCCGGCATGTCGTATCTACTAAGGTACTATTTTAAATGGCATCTATTGGGCGATGGATTAGCAAGCAGTCACCGATGATCGATAATGACATGACTACCCCTAAATGCTTAATAATAAGCTAAAAAGTGATCAAGGTGTTTTCTTACCTGCGAGGTTCAGTTCACCCCGAAAGGGTTTAAAGTACGTGAATGTATGGGTATGTAAGCAAACCATGTTAAGAGAACAGATAAAAGTATTATATGAGAAATATCCTTATTACTTATAATAAGTTCATTATGACGTATGCAGTTTTTTAAGCTTTCTTTTCTTCGTCAAGGCTTTGTTTTAGACGTGAGTATATAAATAATTTAATGCTATTGTGATTTAAATTATTTACTATACATTGACTAGAATGTATACAAAATTCACTGATCAATTAAATCAATGTAAAACTACGATATTCTCTGTGCTTGTATTGTTTCTTATAATGGGATAGCAAAATATACTTGTTATAATAGCCCTTTTTTTAGGAAAATTAATATTAAAATAAGCTCGTAAATATTTATTAAAAATTAAGACAAACAACTAACTAAAAGAAAACAAAAGAACAAAGGTTTCAATTAATGTACGCACTTTTGGGACGCTCAGTAGCTTTTGGTAAAGTTCTAAATTGAGTAAATTTTACTAAATAGGTAAAACTTTGTCGTTTAGGCGACTCATAAAAAGACTACAATTGAGAGTCTTCATTGTTTTGAATTCCAAATTTTGTATTTCAGAATTCAATTCGAATCTCATTATTATTTAGCTATGAATACTCGATCTGTTTTAATCTAAGAGAATGCCTAAGTTATTAATTATCTACACTTTTGTGTCTTCACGGTATGGCATTTCATCTCCTTCCTACTTCATTTAGGAAAAAATCTAATTGTGTTGATTCAAACAAACTTATATTTCACGATCTACCGTAGATTCTCTTGAAAAAAGTTTTTGTAATATATACCCTTTCTGAAATCGTTTAATACGTTTTGAAATCTGTGATTTTGAATTGCCCAATGTTTATGTCCCATACGGTAAGTATCTAAGTTTTAGACCAGGAAAGATATTTATAATATTTGTTGAAAAGAGTCAAAAATATATTTTATATACTATACGTAAGCGAAACTTTATTAAGGATTAGCAGATACGAAGGGCTTGTTAAATAGGACAAGGGAACATTATATTACATGTCATTACGCTTAATTCCCACCCAAACTTTTAATATCCAACCTAATTAGCAAAAACTGTAGTTAAATTTAATGGCATACGTAATACCTGAACAAGATTAACTTTACTCATTATGCTGATAGGTAAGTATTATGGTTTTATAAATGTTGCCGAATAACTGTCGTTTCTATTCCTAAAACTTTTTAATGAACCCTCAGGAAGCAGCATTAAACTTTTTACACCTTTTGAAAAGCTTAACAAATGGATCCGAAGTGCAAGTGAAGTATGTAGTTTCAATAGATAGATGTACGTCATTATGAATTGTACAGCCCATTGACGTAGAAAATACTTAACTAATACAGGCGGTAAATTATTTTATAGTTATAATATTGTTTCTTTATATACTCAGACATTTTACATTTCTCAATTATTAGACAGGTAACACAAGACAATTATACCATTCCTCAGACATTTAGGATTATGTATAAGCTAAGTCTTCCTCATATTTTTTAGTGCATATTTATTGATCAGAATGAATACTCAATTAAGTGTAAAATGATAATCGATAACAAGCTCTTAAATTATTATGACTTAATTTTTATTTGTAACTTCTCACATATCTTCAACTTTCACTTTACATTGTGCGCATGAATAGTTACAAAAATAATAGTAGGACTTTCTTGGAGATTTTAATCTGGTCCTTTTTGTGCAAAATGGAACAGACTCATCTTTAGAGCGTTTTCATGGCTCAAGGCAATGGAAGCAAGGACCCGTGGAGCTTTATGTTTGGAGATTGCAATTTTGCGCTGAACGAGACTTTTGTGGGTGTATTGTTCAGCTCTTTAGATTGCTTTTAGTATCGTCATTAATTCTATCAAAGCGGTTTACGTTGTGATACTCGAAAGAAGGTTTAGACTTCTGTACGCAGCCTGTTTTCTCGCATAGTACTTGAAAATTGGTAGATGAAAGTCAAAATTTATAAACCAAACTACAAAAAACTAACACTAACAACTAGTTATAAATTGTCTAATGAAATTTGTTCAACATTTCTTGATTTCATAATATTTTAAGATTTTACTAACTGAATTTTCTAAAGATATTTTTTTTATTCGTGATGTTATCTGTGAGTGATATAAAAGCAAATTTACGACGGCGGAGAAAGAAGCTTTATTTACAGCGAATAATAAAAGTGAGTGTCTGAATGGCTGTCTGCTTAGGGTGACTTATTTTTAGTAAATTGACATAATATACATGAATAAGCGAAATATACATACGCCTATTGGGATAAACAGGGGGTAAAGTAACTTCATTTGTGTATCCACAATTTCAGCCTACACCTCGTTTCCTATGTGACCAATATGAAAATTAACATGTTTTCCTCACTGACACCACTAAATAGCACGTAATCCACTCAGGTGGTTATTTTTTATGTTACCTCCTGGCTACGTCCACGTTGCTTACATAGATTGGAAGATAGCATTATACCTCTATTCGTATGATTGAGTTAATACCTACATATATATCAAACCCGATGCCCTATAGAGGCGAAGATAAGCAAAGGTCACGGATCCTCTTTCCTCTCGAGCTAGACAAAATAAGTTCGTTCGTTTCATTTCATTTCATTAAATAATCGGTTACTTTTAATTCAGTATTATTAATTACTAAAAAAATTATAGTTACAATTGTTTTATATCCTAGAATAAACTAGTTATTATAGTTATAGTTATATTTCTTAAACATCAGGAGAACGTTTTTTGGTATTCAATATATTATCACAACAAGATTAAGCATAGTAGTACTCAATACTCGTAGTTAAAACCCGTAGTATAAAAGCGGTAAATATGTATCAAGGCTTAACCTTTCATGTCCGCATCATATCATTCTGGGGATCCTGGCTGAGAGACTAGAAGCGAGTGCCTCACTGAAGGCACACAAGCGGCTTTTGTTCAGAATGTCGATGAAAGAACTCATCATTTTTACTTGAATAGCGCGAGTACAAAACCGACCTACCTTTTATATGGCTCACTCTACTGGAGTCTTTTCAAAGTACATGATTGTTTCCAGATAGCTTAATATGAATAACTTCGGAAGGGATCTGTTAAACTAGTATTGTTTCGTGTCTCAATAAGTCAGTGATGAATTTAGATAGATTGATCATTAGAATTAGATTCAGGTTATGGATTTTAAGTGATTTCACGTTAAGTCTACCTTTTCCCAAGGTGTGCATGGTTTTGTGAAATCATATACTATATAAATAATAAAATTTAATAATTATCAAGTTTTTAAACGTTTACGTAAGTTACAGTTGGTTCAGTTTTACTTTTAGAACGCTAGAAGAAATACCAAATCGAGAATGAACTCCTAGAATGAATGGGGCGTGATTAAAAGTAATGTCTATCTACAAGTAGGAAACGATTTCAGAATAAATATCCAATAGGATATTACTAAATAACCTAATGTAGTCATAGTAGTTGAGCCATTTTACATCGACCGACATATTTTCTTTAAGGGACATTTCAAAAAGTTTCTCCTCTAGTATACTAATAATGTTCCCAGCTTTCCATACGATTATCGACATGAGATTGTTAAGTGTTTATATTTGAACTATTAAAATTCGCATAAAGTTGTAATCCATGTACATATCTATGTTTTTTTACTGAGATTCAACTCCTGCCATTGCTAAATTAATTCGTCATCAGACTGGATAGAATAAAATAAAATATTTTACTAATTTCGCCACAGTACAGCGCAATTATTTTCTAAATTCTCTCGTCTGTTTTTGAAATGTATCATCTTATCACCGAGTGAGTCATTGATGCGAATAGTGATAATAATATATGCCCTTATGGGTGGTTAGGGCTTATTCTGGCATAAACAATGGAGGGTTGTGCTCTACTGAACATCCTTGATTGCTGAAACTTGATATGTTTGCGCATATATCTGTAAATAGAGGGGATTTATGTTCCATCTAGCAGTGGCTTGGGTTCTTATGGTATTCGATGTATGCAGAAACAAAAAGTAGTTAGTGTTAGTGAAAACTTCATTTATTCTCTTATTTTGTGTGTTGCAACTTTGTAACCCCATTGCATATGTAATGTCTTAGTAGTCAAATCATAAGTAAATTAATATGATAAATAATTGAAGAAGTATTGAAGAAACGTGACATTTTAAATTAAGATGACAGTGTGTGTGTTAGTATAACGAATGTCATTACAAGAGCAAGGAAAAACGTATCTAAACGGAAAAAGGGGTGATGTGAATATAGTTGTAGTTGCTATTACTTTGCAGGGTTACAACTTTAACACGTGGGCTCGAGGTGTCCTTACAATTACTACCTTTGCAATTGCGGAGATGGAAACCTGAACCTCTGACTACGCGTTTGTCTTTTGTTTTGTTTTACAACTTTATTCATGTACAGAAACTTGTAATAAAAATATATTTAATAAGTTATCTTGTTCGGTAATTGTAGGTTTTGTAGCCATTACAGGCGTGATGCCTGCCATTACAGGCTTTATAATTTTCTGGATAAAACTGCTCTGTACCATTATCCTAATAATAGTTATATTCTGGTACCTTTTCTATAATAATTCATAGTACTCGTATAAATCGGTTATTTCGATTAATTGAGGTAACTAGAATGCTCATATTTATCACCGTGACTAGTGCCGCGTCAGGCTCATATATTCGCAGGACACCTTTCATGGATTTGCAGGAAGGGAGGTGGGGTTAAAGTCATTTGCACACCGATCATTGACTGGCTGCAGATAAATTAAGACTAATAAAATAAATATTGTTAATTATACTTTAAATATAATTCATTATGTACACATAAATTTAAAATAAGATTCAGGCACTTTAACGAATGTGTTGTGTTTAATATCTTACACATTCGAGTCCATTCTAATAAAAATCTAAGTCCCCTCCGGATAAACCCCAGTCCCTTATTGATTTACGTCTTGCTAAAAAGTCACTGTCAATCGCAGACTCGGTCGAGCGGAGCCAATTTTAATTGATCAGCTTTGTCGATACCGTCGGAGCACGGACAAAGGCAACGGAAGAAAAGGAATACTGGGAATCGTCACCCGTGCAGGCGTTTTCTAATTGCGCACGATTTATTTGTTCACAATGTATGCTTTGTATCAGGGAAGATAAGTGGCGGGTTCGGAGGAAAAGAATGGAATTGCTTTCGACGACTCTCGGGTAGGTGGGAGCGAATCCCGCCTGCGCGGCGCCACCCCCGCCCCGCGCTCTCCCCGCTCGCCCTTTGCAGTCAGTCGGCCTCTCCCCGCCCGGAGACTCCATCGTACAGCGTTTTCCCAGCAAATTCGGTGTTGCCATAGTTGTATAAAGCTAGAAAATAACCCAAATTAGTGCTCAGTGTGGACAGTGGAATATGAGATATCAAGTAAATGTGACGCACCTGTGTACTGTGACATAAGTTTCGGGAGTGACATTCGTAAATTGGAAATGTAAGTTTCTCTACCCGCAAGCTGGGTTTGCACTACCTTTTAAAGCTCGCGGAAATCTTTTTCTAAATGTAAAAACTTGAACTTTTTACCTTAATTAAACTGACACTTTAAATTAAAATTAGGAGAACCAATTTAATACATTCAGCTATTGTTCCCCTTGAAGTAAACAATTCAATGAATGGGTAGACACTGAAGTTAACAACTCTCTCTTACAGATAAGCGTATAATAAATTGCTGTTAGAACCTTATTCCTATTT